>JAVCKZ010102952.1:0-10833 GCA_034780755.1 Lepetodrilus elevatus
TACTATGTGTTGATATACCCAGTAGGCATTGCGGGATAGTTTATATTTAGAATAATAGGCTAGTCTATATTTAGATGTGGAAACACTCTAGTTTTACATTGGCGATGTAGCGTTATATATTTATGGTATATTTTTTTTTTTTAGTTTTCTACTAACTGCTAATATTATATAGAAAAATAAAAAGAATATTAAAATAATATGATTAAATACGTGCAAGTATGATCTTGTCTCTTTAAAAGTGAAAAGGGGAACGGGGGATCAAACCCAGAGACAGGATCGACCGAGCGCTTTCGCGGTTTTCCCTCTAAAGAGCCCCAAAAAGGGCGAAAGCGTCGGGCGATCCTCCCTTCGTTATATATCATCACGCTGTTCATCTTGCCATAAAAGACAGGACCATGTACACGTCATATCTACTTAACATCCGGGTCCTAGGATCCGGTGTCCTCTACTATAACAAGGGTATTAAATAGAATCTAAGCAATATGGGCCCTGTGCCTCAGAACAAAATTGTAGCTACACTTGGTTGTACAAATATTTAGGGACCTACTACAAGTGTACTTCTGTTTATGTGAAATAATTGTATCCCTATAAACAAATTAAGTAATCAAATTATCAAGTATTCTAGCGAGAAAATATTTGCATTAAATGGACTTACAATTGTGGGTGGGTCCCTAAATTTGGACTTACAATAAATTGTAGATACAATCGTGATTGGCAACAGGGACACTAAATATGATCCAAAGTCCAAAAGTAAAACACTATTGGAGATATAATATATATGCCTAAAGTAATCCTAGTCTCAAAACGTTCTTACGAACTTCTTAGCCTAAGAACAGTTCGTAGCCATATTACAAGAATCGAAGTGTTCTTTGACCAAGGAGTTCGTAAGAACGTTTTGAGAATAGGCCCCCAGATTTGCAACAAACATGATGAATTTACTCAAGAGACCGTTTTAGTCGTCAATATCTATACTTGTTGAAATAATCGCATATACTTGCTGTGGTTCATGAGACCGAAAGTTAATAGCTGATTGAGCATCGTAACGCAGTCCACATACAACGAAAGTACTAGCAACAACAACAACAAAAGGCCTGCTAATAACTAGGAGATGTCCATTGTAATACGAGATGCGCTATTCTGCCGATTGGATGTTTAACTTAAATTCGACGTACCCCAGTATTTTATTTGGAAACCCTTGAAGGTCACACTTTCGTCGCTGTGAAAGTGAAAGTACATCTGTGCTCCGGAGGAGGAGAATGGAAAAGTCGTGTATACTCCGCACATGGTACTCAACTTAGAACTTGCATTGGAAGAACCTGGAAGAAGGTATTAGGTCAAACATAAATGTGTGCATAAGTTTTGAATAACTGGGGGATTGCGCCACATGTCATATCCATTCTTAAATCGGCATCTAACTTAGGAGGTGACAAACTGGGTATCTTTTCTCGAAGCTCTTAGCCGCTAATGGACCATAGCGCTCTCTTTGCCGATAGCTAACACATTGCGGCTAAGAGAGCTTCGAGAAACGATACCCTGGGTCATAACTTTAGGAACTCCTAACTTTAGGAGGCCGTCGTGAAACGGAGACCTGGGGTTTCCTCTGCATACAGCTTGTTTCATGGCAGGAAATGACGTAAGCTTCGACGAAAACCAGTACGGGACATACCTGCTGGTATCCGAAGCTACTAAATTCCATCAAATGCTGTTTTCTCGCAATACTATATAACTAATTATAGTGGTGTTACTGTTTAACCAGGAATAAACTTCAGAGAATAGTAATTAAATGATTGGTTTATCGGTATACATGTTAGCGGCAATAAGGAAAATTAGGCAATAGCGTTAATGCTTAGTAATAAGGTACTTCCAAGGGTTCATTTAACTCTAATGCCCAATAACAGTGATTATGATTGGTATATTATAAGGTGAAACAATGTAGTCATACATATTTATCTGATACTTCCAATAAAAATAATGTAACTGAAAAGGTTCAGAGCACGTTATCATGTATTACTGCATGGTCCCGGAATGGTGATAATTACTGTTTGTTATACAAATATCATAAGCATAACTGGTTTTTCGAAATCTTCTTCTGTCCCCAGTAGAGCCAACGCAAAATTTCGTTAAATTATCTTGATAATTCAAAACATATCAAACAATCAATTTGTGGAAAACCTTATTACCTAGGCATTAACGTTATTACCGGATTTTCCTTATTGCCGCTAACATATACATTCATTTGGTATACGCGTCATGGTGTTCATAACTCAAAACAAAAAGCCTCTGCTACACAGCAAAGTAAAACCTGACAGCTCCTATGTACATACTGCTGCATTTTGTACACACGCAACACGAGCATTGTGTCTACTAGAAGTACTCCCCTCCCCCATGTCCCTTCAACACCAACGCACAAACAAACAAACAAACACAAACAACAACAACAAACGATCCTCTACCGACTGTCATTGCTGCTTCGATTATCGGAACAAACCGTAAACCCTACTACACTATAGATTATAAACCACTAACATGTTGGAATTATGTTGGCCAGTGTCGCTATGTGTGCTTTACTGGCCAGTTGTAAATGGTAATTCAACTTTATTTGACAAGTACAACATCTAGCACTGCAAATAAATCCAGTTTTATTCCCAATAATTCTAATTTCTTAATTTGTAAAGGTAAACGTTGAATGACGGCTTAGTTCAGGTGAACTGACGAGATTAACCGCGTATCTATCGTGACCTGACGTAAGTTCACGTCTGGGAATTTCAAGCCTAGAACCCATGTATTTTTCTCTATTTCTAGTGTGTGCAGATACTCAGATCCATAAGTAATAGCCTACGTATCACTTTCATACCATCCAACACATAGGCCGAGAAGTTCGCAGAGGGTATCCTCCATCAAAGCCAAGGGGAGCGGTGTAGCGGAAATATATGGCATGCATTCGCGCACAAGTTGGTATCGTTTGATAGAGTGTCCATGTATCTATCTAAAATTCGCTTACTTCTAACCTTTTAACGTAGGATAAAGACAGATTGGACTCCAGAAGACGACGTGATATCAACAAATTGATCAACGGTCAGTTGATACCATGTTGTCTTCTGGAGTCCAATCCGTCTTTATCCTACGTTAAAAAATAAGAGCTAAGTTCATTTTAGATAGATAAATGGACACTCTATCACATGGTGCCAAATTACCAATGTGTGCACAAATGTATGCCACATTTTTCAGCTACACCGCTGGTGCACTCAGAAATAATTTTGCCACTAGGTCTTGATGGAGGTTGTCCTCCGATGTCAAGACAGCCTCAAACTCTACTGTCAGAGCTTCTCAGACTAACATATCCTTTGAAAGTGGCTCTAAAACAACTGAATATATCATAAATTTGTTGAAATGATTGAATATGAAAATATTCAAAATAGAATACCGTAGAACCATTTTCTTTTAGAACCTGCATGTCCTTTGCATGACAAATTTTAAAATTGATATTTTAGCATTTATTATTATTACTACTATTAGTACTATTATTATTATTATTACTATACATGTATATCTTGTTGCTTTGTTCAGCTTTGTTGTTGTTGTTTGCAGAGTGTAATAAGTGGAGGGATGACGCACTACCCGGTCAGTCAACAATTCATGATCGGAGACTACGTGACGCCCGGGAACGTTGTGGTACCAGCCAGCGTATAGCCACCCAAACTGCAATGTACAGATCTAATGTGACTGACTATTTATAGCATCATCTCAGGTTCAATGCCCCACAAGCTGCTTAAAGACAGATACAGTGTTAACAAATGAATGATCCGACATTGGGCAAAGGAAGACAAGACGAACAGTATGAACATTTCAAAATCTACACTTAAGGAATGCCTGTTTACGTATTTTTGTTTCGCTTCGACGGAATTGGAGTATTCCGACTAAAGGACATGTAGCAGAGACGGTGAAATAAAAAAAAGCGGAAGAAGATATTGTGTGTAAAAAAAAAAGTATCATGATAGTAAAGACAATGGTAGTGATTCGATTATGCAGACAATACGATTCAGCCATGTAGAGTGAGGCTGTGTTGATTTGATTGGTCCGATTGGTGCTGAAGATAACAGGGACAGTAACTACAGCTTGTATCCAGTTGTACAAGTGCTGCGGGGGGTAGTCCAAGCACGGAAAACTGAAATGTTGACATTTTCCTTGTTTCTGAGTGAAAAATTCCCTAAAATAATGTGCAAACGTATTATACACACTGCTGCCGAATGGAAATATTGGATGTGGTTTTATAAATTCCTGCCCATCTGAAATAACCTTTTTAGACGGGCTGGTAATTCTAACCAGATTTTATTTTTTTTGTATTTCCCCACACAGTTGAATATCCTGGTTGGGTAATTTTATGTGAGCTTCTAACACTGCTGTTAAAGTTAAGATTAGTTGCGCAATATTTGATGAAAAACAACAACTTTGAATCATGTCCTGAAACTTCATTATTTTCTCCCCCTAATAACATTTGCAATATTTTGCAGTCGTAATACTAAAATAAACCAATATACTGTATCTAAAGAAGTCTGTGTTTTTTATCCATTCAACTAGCTTGATTGAAAAATAGTAATAATGGTGCAAGTATGCAAGTTATTTTTTTTTTTATCGAAGTCGTTTATCATATCCGCCAAATGTACCTATGTCTTGATGCAACAGGACACATTTCTCCAATATTGATAAATAATCCTAGCTTGAACCTGGAGTACTGACAGAAGCTCATTTGCTTATTAAATTGTATCTATGAAAGCATTTGTCACATGCCTTTAACCCTCTCTCTGCTGGTTTAGGCAGTGGGCATCTAGTTGCCTCCTGCATAGAGAGGGTTAAGTGAACATGGTACTCGTAGAACATTGATTTTTCAAATGATATACCAGTCCTGAGAGTGGATATGGTTATTTTCATAGCTTCTTTTCTGTCACTGAGTTTGTCATCCTAAGTTTAACCCTCTCCCTGCTGGATTATACATAGCCACTGCTATTTGGGGCATAGCTGGTTGCCTCCAGCATGTAGATGGTTAAGCACGCTACTGTAGGACAAACATGGACCTATCCAAATAAATATTCAGAAATAAAACTACCAATACAATGAAAGATTGTGTTTTAATCAAAGTAATATCCTACAAGAGTAGAGTAAAAAAGGACATGTATTGCTTTTGATAATGCAGCTGTATTAACCCTCTCCCTGCTGAAGGCGAGTTAACTTGCCTGATCACATGCAGAAATAGAACACTTTGATTTTATTCAGCAGGGAGAGTAAAATCATGGATATAAATTAAACAGTTGGCAAATGTTAAGTTAGGCATTTGCTTTGGATTGTTGTTTTCACAATTTGTATATAGCTTTAAGTTCCCACACACTGTATATATAACTGTGCACACATTTTATTAAAATCTCCACACTTTGTATATGGGATACGTATGCAATCTATTAAAACGTGACCTCTGCAGGAATCTTTACGAAAATGTATGTGAATTATTTTCAAGATTATATAGGCCACTGTTAATCGATTCCCTGGTTTGCCGACCCGATTTTTTTCCACTATGGAAAATAAAAAATAAAAATATTTATTATATTCTGCGACAGTGACACATCTTTTGAAAATTATAATAATAAATGGTGGCGGAAAAGTTAATATGGTACCCATCATTGAATATGAGTACACACTGACAAATGTTATTACTTACTAGTAAATATGTACAATATACGGTAAGTCTTAATTTATAAAAATTACCTATTAATTACAAGCATGCAGATATAAAAATACAACTGATGTGTAATGATGTTTATTACTTGACAATTACGTTGGTCAATTATTTATATTTTCTGTCAATCGACCATTCATAATCTCCAATTATTTTAATTTTTATATTGGTTTAACCAACTGGCCAAAATATCAAATTATCATTACAGTATTCATATTTTCAATCGACAACCTCAACTATATTATGATCACAGAAAAATCTGTAAACCAGGGAATCAAATAACTATGGCCGTACAAGATTTTGCAGAATACGAGAACTGCCATCTTCACAACTAGTAGATTTTCAGTCTGCTTTTGCACACTTGAGTTAAAAGTAAATGATGCCATATGCTGATATGTGTTCTTGTCACCGTGCCGTTAAATCATGCTTTTGGTGTTTGAAAATTATTGACCAATAAAATGTCTGATTTTAGCAGTATTGTATATCGACAATAAAGACATTTTATATGCATCGCTATTAAACTTAAGTCTGTCAGTCTACGAGGCAACACAGACAGAAATCTGGGAGAAATATATACGTGCCTAATTAAATAATAGCGTACCACTAAGTCTTGTTGCCATGTTCACAGTGATCTCCCTTAGGGCAACTTTTAGCCGTTTTGCAAACATTAAAGTCTGATTTGCATCCATTCGTAGAAATGTTTAAATATGAACATGTGTAAATATATATGTACATGTATATAGAAACAGGAGGGTGTTTAACAAAAAATCCTTTTTCTTAAATATTCTACATTCATGCATTGCATATTTTATCAAAAATAGAATTTGTTGGGTATGGCTGTTCTTTTAATTTTCATATGGAGGGAAATATTAAAATTGTAAAGGGAACAATCTTTTTGAAGAATTTAACTGACAAAGTTACTTTATACTGATGACAAATTTCCCTTTAATATTGTTTACTGATGTGGTTGTAATTAGTTGCTGTGATATTAGCTTTTAGTTATGGAATGTGAAAGAAGACAATTTCCTCGAACAAATATCTGTTGGGGCCCACACTATCTATGTCTGCAATATTGGCTTTCAATTATTGGTAATACATGCTACTGATACTGATAGTGGAAAAATAAGCAAGAAATACTGTGAAGTTTACTCTGATAAATCTGATAATTGTTGAAGTTTTCAGAGTTACAAATTGTTGATAAGAGTATTTCAGTGTGCAACTTATTTTACAGGGGCATTTTCCTCGGGTATTTTGTACATCGGCTAAGGTACTGGGGCTCACAGAACAATAATGAAAGATACAAGTCTTAACTCGTAGTGTATGTACAGCATTGTGATCATTCTATGGTATGTACATCAAGGGACACAGTTTGGGGGAAAGTGGACATTTTATCCTATTGGACGTTATTGAATGTCATTCCTGATACTTATTAGATGAGCTAATAAAATCTAAAATGTGAGTAAGGAAGGACATTTTGGTAGAAGTTTTTTAACGATAAAATTTCCATATACCTGTACCTGTATAATTAAATTAGTATTTAAGAAAAGAAAAATCATGTAAGCATATAATTAAATTGGTATTTTTTTAAAAATATATTAAAGCTAGAATGTGTTGCAATGATCTCTGTTGGCCTACCATAATAATATAAGAACAGATTTGATTAATCGTAATACAAATTGTTTGGTTGATATGCATCAAACATGTTACTTGCAACTCATGTCTTGTTTCCATTTATGTGTGTCTGAGCCATGCCCCTTGTTTGAATAAATATACTTGACTAGGTCTCATTTATTTGCAAACACATGTCGTCTTAACTCATTTGGCCGAAAAGAAGTATTTGGGATATTGCCTTTCTATGCAATAGTACAACACCTGCAAAACTTTTACGTTAAACAAAACTGAATATTGCATAATGGCACCATAAATATATGATAGTGATGCCTCTCCAATACATTTTTACTACTACCGGTAATTGTGGAGGTAGGGTAGTTCAGTTGGCTAAACATTACAATGGTAATGGCTCCATTTTACTATCGGATATTAGATTCTGGTCGTTTATGGCCAGAATGCAGAATGGAATGTCCAATAGTAAAGTACAGTAAGCCTTTACCACAATGTTGCAAATGGGTGAAAGATTCCTGCAGCGACGTTGAACTCCATATTCACTCACTTGTTTTGAAATACAAACTCAAAAAGTTTAAATAGTGATGAATACCATTTTATTACACTTCACACGATCAATTCCATATTGTAGTTTCACTTTTAATTGACAGTATGACTTGCTGCCTCAAAATCTGATTATTTCAGTTCCTTCATGTTTTGTAACAATCGGGTCTGGGATGTCTCCATGGACTTGTTGGAGTCGCACTGACCTACATCAGATCACATTAACCTTGAATCGGGTCACATGAACATGCTAGCACTGAAATCTTGCATTCTTGGCTCAATACCGAGATTATGAAACTTTGAGTATGATTTCATGCTCGAATCAAGATTTATTCCCCATATAAAATTTGAGCTTGAACATGAAATCTGTTTTCGTCATCTTGGTGCCATATCATTTCCTTTGGAATGTCATTGACTGTAAAATATTGTCCAGAAATGTCCAAGCCACCAGTATTTATATCTCTGCCTTTAATGTCATAATGTCCATCAGGATCTTTGGTATGGGTGTAGTGAGGCAGCGGCTTTAATGTTGGTCTTGACGGCACTCGGGGCTTTTCCTAATGTGCCTGAAAACAAAATGTATCGTTAGCACAAATAAAACCAATACATGAAAATGAAAACAAGCATCATTCAACCTTTTGTGACTTTTCCTCATCTTCAAAATAAGTTATCTCCCCCTGTCACAACAAAGATTTTCCTTGTTAAAAACTAGTCCTCTCCCTGCTGGATTATGCACCGAAACATACTACTAGACTACACAATTAATAATAATAGTGTGCACATTCATATTGCACCAAATCATTCTTGAACGCATACAATTCAAATAAAAAAATTCCTCAACCCTTTTTTGTGTGTGCATATCACTATATAGTCTATACATCCTCTAAAATAGGCCCATTGTCTCCTTTATACATACACTAGTTGCCCAGGGGTCTGTTGTTCGGAACTATTACAGCTACAACTATTGTAAGGTCAATGCTTTCTATTGTGGCGGGAGCCCAGTTACAACTATTGTAGCGCTACAACTGTTCTGAGCAATGGGCCCTAGGACATCATAGAACGGAATGCTTGTGTACCTGGTGGTTTCTGCATCCCCTTCTGTTGCTGGTTGACCTGTGCAATGGACGCCTGGGTCTGAGGCATGGCCGACGGCGCAGGACGCATACGTAGTCCTTTGCCCGACGTAGTTGCCGCGATCAGCGTGTGCGTCTCCGTCTGTGACGACGTCTGAGGCTGTGCAGTCTTGTGGACTAGAGAAAATATAGAAAATTTATAACATCTCCCATACTTCAAAGATGGCTTAAAGAAAATAACACAAACAAATCTAATACCATTGAACAGACACATCTATTCCAGTCAATGCATGCAAGAAAGTGACAACAGAAACGAGAAGCATACATTAAATTAGAAAATTTTCTTTTCTTTTTAATGACACCTTTACATGCAAATATTGACTGGGCCATGAGATTATGAAATTATTTTGAGTACAATTTAGTTTTCTTCTTAAAACCGCATATAGCTGGAGGATGAAATCGTACTTGAAACAAGTTTAATAATCTCGGGACTGGGTTTTATTTAGTTAGTAAGTATTTAACAATGAGCCAGTATTCACTGTCAGTCTAAAATTTGATATGACTGAAACAAATCACAACAGGCAAGTAACACAGTTGGTTATTTTAAAATTAATTTATCACTGACTTGTCTCTTTGTCCCATTCATCACGTGCAGAGTTGAGGATGTCTAGAATATTGCTGGTGATCTTGTTTAGTGTGTTCAGTTGTTTCTGCAACCAAGAGTGATAAACAAATGAAAAACTACATTAATTATTGCAGTAATATAAACATGAATCGGAGAAAATACGTTCATCATATTACAAACATATAGTTAAAAAGTACTAGAGTAGAATGATTAGATCATAGTGAAATAAACTTTCATTATAATAAAACAATAGATAGTATTTTTAAAAATTTGTTAAACATTTATAGTTCTTACGTTAGGTTATTGATGAAACTTGAATTGGAAATTGTGAACCTTTCGAAATCTTACTCATCTACCAAACCATGAGCAACTTACAAAATCATCGAAAATAATATTGTCTAAGTTTGGATCTACACAGCGAAGAGAATTTTCCACAGTAATATATTTTTTCTTTATGTACAATGGCTGGAATGCTCATGATACTATACCAAATATCCACGAACCGTTGCATTTTCCGGGAGAACATTCGATGCCTTTGTGGTGAGGTTGGTAACCTTTTCATCCACTTCTGTGTCTGGCTTTGTTCGCAGATAGTCTGGCACCACGTCATGGTTGAACGCAAGCACACGCTCCTCGGTCAGTTTCTGAAATCAGATATTCAATGACAGTTAATTATTGAAATAATTAAACATAAAGACCACTACAACACTACACATGACATGTAGTTGCATGTTTTTTTGATAAATTGAGTCAGTTTTTCATCTTTGTTTTTAATTGACATTTAATAATAAAAAAAATGAAATAAAAGATAATTGAGTCTACCGGTGAACTCGTTGCTAATATTTGGAATACAACAAAATTAATCGAGGGCCAGTAACCTTTTTGGACATATTAATTTAGCGTTATATTATTTTTACGACAAATAATTTCCAAACGTCTACAGGCTCCAGGTACTCTTCAAGCCCTTGTAGACACATTGGAAGAATAATGCTACCAGATTCCTCAAGCAGAATTCCTATATTTAATAGAAAACTTCCCCACAAAATATCTGCCAGCCTTTAATTTATTTTGTTGAATATTTAACATGTACATAATAAAGAAGTGAAAATAATTATTTATACTGTAAATTTATTATTTATAAATTGGGCTTTATAGCTGTTGACTTCTTAAAGGCATAATATCACAGTTGATAAACATGTATAATCGGACAAACGAATTTCGATCTGAGACTAATTACGTCT
>JAVCKZ010102963.1:0-10832 GCA_034780755.1 Lepetodrilus elevatus
TAGTAGTAGTAGTAGTAGTAGTAGTAGTAGTAGTAGTAGTAGTAGTAGTAGTAGTAGTAGTAGTAGTAGTAGTAGCGTAAAGTATAGGAAATACGTATTGGTTAAAAGTTAGCCTAACTGGTAAGCGGAGAAACCGTGATAACGGAGACCGTTATAACGGGGTCTGACTTACATACATATGTTATAGCAAAAAACTACCAGTATGCAGTAGACTTGTACTCGAATGGACGTCGTATATCCTACAAACTTCAGCCACCTTGTTTACCAATGCTATAGCCCCACATATACATATACAGTACACATCGACCTACGAAGGCTTCATAAAGTACAGAAAACGCATGCATTTTCCAACGGACTTTCTTTCATCTTGTAGGAAATTCGCGGTCCAAATCCCAGACTGGTTCTATTTGATCTATGCCAAAGTCTGTTCCAAATTCCTTGGGCTGTTCTGTCAAGTAAATGTTTGAAAGTCGGAACACTTTATTAGCAAAGACTCGTAAACACAGCCAAGCCGGAAAAGCCCCAGGCTTAAAGCGCAATGGCGTAATACGATCAGAATTGTGTATAACCATTCGTATGTTTCTCATGGGCGCTCCAGAAATGGTCCTTTGCAATATAATATACATGTAAGAGCTTTACAACAATCTAAACAAATAATTTCCGTTTACTTACCGTAGGAATATTGTCATACGAGCACCTTTCAGAAGCGCTGCATTCTTATATATAAGTATATGATGCATTCCAACGGTATTAATGTTATCATTTCAAAAGTGTCTTGTGTATAAATTACTAATCTTGAAAGCGTATCTAAACCCCCAATATAACTAGGAAGGAAATTAATATATTGTACACGGAGAACTCGAGCAAAGCCCTCGATAACTGTGGAGATACGAGTACTAGGATATCTCCCGAATACCTACCTTAATTAACAATGATCAGTCGGTCTAGACCAGGGAGATTCTTCTGGCAGGATTTGACAGATAAGGAAATCAAACGTAATAACACTTCATCCATGACGTGGATAAGAAAATGGTAAACCATTAATAGAGATGTATAAAAACAGTATAATAATATACAAATAATCATGCATAAAGAGTGTTGTTGCGATGCCAAAAGACATGTGTTGCTTTAGTTTCGATCTCTACGATGTACGTGTGAACCCTCTCGCTGTGACGAGCAATACAAAACATGTTAGGCCTTATATATCCGGTATTATAACAAAAAAGAACGCAACATTATAATATTATAATACAAATAAGCATAAATACACTATTAAAGAGTGTTGTTGCAATGGAAAAACTCATGTTGTTATACTTTAGGTTCGAACTCTGTTAACCCTCTCCCTGCTGGATTAGGCGCAGGCGCTTTTTAGGGCACTTCCGGTTGCCTCCAGCATGGGGATGGTTAATAAGCATACGTGTGTTTGTTTCAGACGGTAGAGATGCGGCCTCTTCACTACACGGGGGCAGGCTTGGCGTTCGTCTTCGGTCTCTGCTACTGTTGGATGTCGTCTGCTCTCACGTGGAAACTGCGCATGCGCCTGAACAACACTTTTGTTGCCGTCTTCCAGTTCATCAACAGCGCCGTGCTATCTGTGTTTCTAGTCATTTGTATCCTTTTGGTGATGATGTTGACGGTTTTATGATAAATATAGTGCAATGTGGTTACTTAAATATTCGGCATCTGAAGGTAGCAAAAATGGATCGTCAATTAATCTACATTGTTGCTATAATTCCTATTTAACCCTCTTCCTGCTGGATTATAGGCACAGGTACAGTAATTTAGGGCATCACCGGTTGTCTTCAGCATTGATTCATTCAATTTAATGGAAATTATTATATCTGAAATAGGATTATAAAAACTATTAGATCAGGAAAGAAAATTGCAATACGTATGTATTCCATTTAATGTGTTAATGCGTGCGCACAATGCATGCATTTCTAAAGGATGACGTATTAATAAACGTGAAGCATTATTCTAAATCTACCGATATTGGCATGAACATCCGAAAATATATTGTTAAAATGTATATAATTCCTTAACATATTCAAGTTGGTGTTTCAAAATCGATCTACAAATACAAGGAGTTGCATAACATGGGAACGAAGTGGGTAAGTGATTTCTATGGTATCTATATAGTATAAGTCTACTATATAAACAGATAGATAGCGGTAGTATAATAAGTTAATATAAGTATTCAAAGTCCTGTGGTTGGCTAGTATCCGTCTTCGGAATAATGGTAACGCCGCACTGTAGTGAGACCTGTTTTTGAATATTTTACACCGGAAGCGCCATGCATAAACCGGTGTGTGTTTGTCTATGTTGCAGGACAGTCTCCGCACAGTCTACCTATTGTCCACCACCACGGAATGGCTGACCGCTACTCTCATAGTGACCTTTGTACTGACCATGTACTGGGACTTCAAGAAAATACGCTTCTACGGACCGAGGGTCAAGTTCATGCAGCCTCTGGTACAGTATTCTCTCACTCTATCTTGTTATAATTGTATATACAGTCAGACCCCCGGGATAGACCCCGTTATACCGGACACTTCCGTTCCTGCTAAAATATGACCGGAAAGAGAAATAACCAGATCATTGGATCAATCATTCATAGAGTTCAAGTATATAGTAGGAAATCCGTATTGGTTAAAAGTTGACCGGTAAGCGGAGAAACCGTGATAACGAAGACCGGTATAACGGGGTCTGACTATAGTAAGTAATGCTGTATGTTCTCTAAATCAACCATGTGTGATTTTTGAGAAAATTGAACTGTTCTGTTCTGCTAAAGATGTAGTTCTTGCCCCGAGATTAGGAAACTTTTATGAGTACGTTTTTTGTGCTCAACGCACGTGCTATGCTCAAATACATGACGTTTTATGAACAACATTCTGAGTTGAGTATGAAATCGTACTCAGAAAAGTTTCGAAATCATTAATATATTAGGCCCTACATGCACGGATTACGATGGTTTTGTCGAACGGGTCCCTATTATTTATATTTATAAGATTTGTACCTAAACAGGTGATGTTCGTAACATCTCGGGACTCTTTACCTCAGTGCTTTTCTATCATTTCAGAGACCGACAAGTAACGGGAACCTAATAACCACGTTAGATACTCCGCTTGTGGAAGGTCATAACAAGGATAGCGGCTCCCATAACAACCATAACGGCTCCCATAACAACCATAACGGCTCACAGCTCAATCATAACGGATCACTTGTCAATCATAACGGCACACAAGACAATCGTGGTGAAAACATCGTGTGATGTCTGCATCAAGGCTGGGATTATCTGCTTCACGAATACCAAAGAACGCGGGAATGCTGTTTTGGACGATGTCCTGTAACTTGGTCCAAGACAATGGATAATTTCTCCAGCAGCTAGGCCATATAGTTCAGACTAGTCACGTGATTTGAAGAATCCGTGACGGAAGTGACGTTTGACGGCGTTGTGTGACGGATGCGCAACTGCGCAGAATCGGTGCTGTTGTTGTGTTGGACGATGATACTGCCATGTGTATATTGGGAGATGTCCAAAATGGGATTATATCCGGTTGCATTTACCGGAACTAGTTTCCAATGCCGCTATCTAGGTGCGGTACACAGTCTCCACGAACTAAGACGGACAGCACGTGACAGGGAGGACAACTTATGTCTAATATAGGGCTGGGATCGTACAAATAGTTCTAGGGTGATCTCGGATACATGCTGTACGGTTTTCTCTGCATCATGACAACTTTATATGTTGATGCATACGAGGGAACGAGTGTGGAGTTGAAATCATACCACCAGTCAAATCATACCATGTCAAATCATACCATGTCATATCACACTGTGTTTAACACATGGTATATCATGCCACTGATATGTAGTACTAGTGGAGCTTTGCGCCTCTGTATATCTGTGGGATAACATGTATAGCATGTTGGTTGCTATCCGTCTTCTGAACAGCTGTAGCGCTGCAAGGTGTAAGAACCATCTTTTCCCCGCGACGGTCATATCGGAACCAATCGGCATACGTTGACCACACCTCCCACAAAGAATTAGGCGTAAATCCCCACGGGTAACACAATGCATCTATAGGGGTATATTATAGTGTCCCATTCGTTACACATCATAAGTTATTTGACTGTATATTGAATTTATGTTATGCATTAAACTGTATACCAGGGCCCGTATTCTCGAAACTTCTTAGTGAGAAAAGATCTGTTCAAAAATTAACATGAGCAGAAACCCAGTTAGGAAAATTCTTAGTACTTACGAACTTCTTAGGACTTACGAAGTTTGGAGAATACGGGCCCAGGAGTCGTAATGCATGACAATACTGGGGATCGTTTCTCCAAGCTTTTGCAGTATCTGCTTTGAGACCATGGCGATCGGCTACTTACAATGCCCCCGTTTCACAGAAGAATCGTAGCGCAACGAGAGTCGTAACTCCTTGGCAACTCCATGCTAACGTACCTGGTGCCCGTTGCACGACGCTCTTGTAGGCTACAACTAGTGTAACGTCAACGCTTTCTTATTGTGGCGGGAGCCCAGTTACAACTATTGTAGCACTACAAGAGCGTCGTGCAACGGGCACCTGGAGTTACTACTCTCGTAACGTTACGATTGGTTTCTGCAACGGACCCACTTGGGCCATGTTACCGAAGCTATCGTATAAGTATACGGTCGTCATTAGTAATCCTTCGCGGAGGAAACAGTGATTCTTTTCCGATCATTAAGTTTTCCTCTAAGAAGGCTTAATATAAGGATGGCGTTATGCATAGGCTACCATAGCTTTGTAAACCCAGAACGCCATGGTTTCACAGTGAATGTACGAGAGTTTCGAGGACTGATAACCTGTTCACAATAACCCAAGGATGATGTATGAACAACCTTCGTATTTGCCAGGGTATCGTTTCTCGAAGCTCGCATATCTACTACGAGACCATAAGGACTCTCGTAGCGATCTATAATACATGGGGATCGTGCACATACGAGAGTGGTATGGTCTCGTAATTGATATGAGTCAGAACTTCGAGAAACGATAGATATATACACGTGTATTAGATGCGCGTAATTGTGTGAGAGAGAGAGAGAGGATAGGGCTTGATCTCATGTTCGTATACGAACAGAGTTAACACTATCGATAGACGAAAACATACACTGCCGTCTCCGCTTATAGTGTATTTATCCCATCCTAATGGTATATCATGAGATGATATAACATAGAATATCATATACCATAATGCAGTTATTTTTCATGATGTTGAAATGCTTTTTATTAACATTTTGGTGCTCTGTGACTTTTATTCCGTTTTTCCGGATGTTACGTCATTACTGTACATTTCCCGGATGTTACGTCATTACTGTACATTTCCCGGATGTTACGTCATTACTGTCCACTTGCTTCTCTCTGTCTGTATTCGTTGTATAAATTCAATGATTTGAATTTTAATAAATGTAAGTTATACAATTAATTCAGGAAAAAACACGTTATGTCCTCGTTCTACGTTAACCCTCTCCCTGCTGGATTAGGTACGGGCACTGCTCTTTATGGCATACCCGGTTGCCTACAGCATGGAGAGGGTTAATGCACTACAAAGCTTCAATTAATAAGCTTGCCAATGTTCCTTTGTATACGACTGAAAATTGATATTTTATACCAAAGGCATGCAAGTGTAACTTCTGAATCCAAAATAGACCTTTTTTATTGACTTCAAATTCAAACTATGAGTATATTATCGGGAGTCTTTTAAAATGTATTTTCTTATTGTTACTAGATAGTGTACGGAGTTGTTAGAAAATTGCAAACGGATAAATAATTAAAGATGTATATGTTTGAATCAAATTAATTAAGCTGAAAGCTAAGTTATTATCTAAATATGCTGCTCCTCAAAATAACGAAATTAAATACTAGACTAGTATTTAATTTCGTTATTTTGAGGAGCAGCATATTTAACTTATTACTTATAAGTTACTTATAAGTAACTTATTACTAGTATTTTATATACATGTATACTCAACAAAATTAATTAAGCGCCAGTAGACTCTTTTTTTTTTCATATTATTTTACCTTCCTTTTTATTATTTTAACACCGAAGACGTGTCCAAACGTCTACAGTCACCAGGGGTGCGTTCAATCACCACAGGGCTGAGTAAGCAGTTTAGCTAAACTGGCTCCCTGTCACATCTATGGTTTATACGGCTCTTGAGACAGTGGCTATAGTTTGGTAAGCCGCTTGCAAGCGCTTGTGTCATTGAACACACCCCAGATACTATAAGTCGTATCAGACGGATTGGAAGAATAGCACCAGATTCCCCAAGACAAGTTCCGAAATTTGGTAAAAAGCTTACCAATAATATAATCTACAGGTTGCTTAATTTATTTTATTAAGTATGTTATCGTCGTAGAATATATCGACGTAATACATGTATGCTTTTAAATTACCAATCTCCTTTATCCATAGGCATATGTCTAATAGATTGTCTATCAATTTACAGACGTACAGTACAGTATTTCAGCATTTACATTTCATGACAACTGGGATACCATAATGCAAAATGTTTCTGTGTTTTTTTATATGTTTCAAATGTGTTTTTATATTACTGTTGTGGATTCGTTTTATGTATATACATTTCTGAAAGATTTATATAAAACAATAACTGACTGTTCATTTCGTCTAGTTGTTTATCTGCGTCTGCAGTGGTGTCACGTGGTGTCTACGAATACAAGGTCCACTTGCAATAACAGTTGCAATCCAGCAACTCAGATTCGAATCCCGTGATCGACATGGTCCCGTGACAAATGGCACCCAACGTGGGGGTTGAAACCTGTTTGAAAAGGAACACTATGTCACTATTTTCATCAAGCGTTAACAATTTTAATGATGATATTGAATAAAGACGAATACATGTATAACAGTTTCTAACTAATACTCTACATATAACATAACTAATGATACAGTACAGTAACAGTAAGCGAACGAGATGTACAGTAGAAGTATACGATGACAGTTGATAGTGTAAACTCTATTTATAAGTCGTGTGTAGATGCATGGAATTCCAAACTGACTTGAATAAGGAGAAATCGATTTGCTAGTAGCATATACTTTACAGGCATTTCCCAGCAGGCAAAATACAATGGATTTACATTGATCCAACATCAAAATCTGACACTGGTTATACATTGATTTTTGGTTGAATATGGAATTTGGATCTATGTACAAAACTATGTACCAACGTAATAAAACCACGCATTGATCAATGTAGACGAAGAGTCTACACCTCTGACTTGGTCCATGGGAATATAATAATTATTTTACTATCGCTTCTAATAATAAAATGTTTCTAGTCGGATTCTCCTTTAGAGTGCTGTCCCTTAGTTGACCACAAATATGGCCGACTCTAACTTCGGAAATTGGCAATGCGCAATCGATAATTTAACTAAATTAGCACTTTCCGATGGACACCTCGACGTATTACGTGAAGCCAAAAATAACGAGCAAAGAATACGTATGATATGGGAGCGTGATTGCTTGAAGTAAGCCCATACATTTAGAGCATGCATGCTTTTAGTTAGGATACATGGAAGGGCTTCAGTTTTCGCCGTTTCCAACTTTCCGTATTTCCTGTTATTATAATAAATGTATTTTCCAAATGTTACCTTGGGTTACAATAAGTTATCGACATGACTAGTATCCATTTATGTCATGAATTATGCCAATGGTTCATTTTTTTATTTTCGAAGAAAATGATAAGTTAGGTGGTGTTAATGTCAATGGGACAGTGTTGAACGCACATTCTGGACAGGCGGCTGCTCCTTTCTAACTGTTCTGTCTGTACTTTCTGTCTGACGCATGCGCAGTCACTGTGCGGTGTTGATTCTTAGGACTGCGCATGCATCGGACAAAAAGTACAGACAGAACAACTAGAACGGAGCAGCCCCCTGTCCAGAATGTGCGTCCACTCAATGGAACACCACCTTGATCTAGGTATGAACTCTACTCACAAATAGACTAATCAGCCAATTAATAATAACATTACTTATTTACCAGCTCACTGACAATTATTGATGTTAATAATGCATGTTCAGGGATGTCTCTTGGCTACCACTGTACTGGGACAACTGCAGACAGATGCATAGGAAATCCTTTAAGAAATCTGTGCAATCTCGCAATGAAGGGAACCAATGTTTTCAGAAGAAAGAGTACGCAACAGCTGTTGAACACTACACAAAGGTACGAGTACCTTCACATGATACACAAACATCTGATCAGTTAGCCAAAATTACTTTCAATGTTGTTAATGATGTTTCTATACATAATATAAACATAAAGAAAATGTATTACAGTAGACATGGTAGACCTCGGATATACCGGCCTTGGATAAACCAGACACTCGCATATACCGGACTGAATCTGTAGTCCCAGGTCCCGTCTAACGCTAATTGCGGCTAATTGCGGCATAATATGCGTAAAATGGACTTTGCATATACCGGACAGAAATAGCCTGTCCTAAAAAGTCTGTTATAAGCGAGGTCTACTGTATTCAAAAAAAAATTAAATAATAATAATAAAAATAAAATTAAACTTTTACAGGTATCATTATAATATCTTTTTATAATTTTATGAGTACAATTATTATAGATATTATAAAATGCAAGTCTTATATATTTTTTATTTTACGAGGACATTTATTATAGATATTATAAAATGCAAGTCATAATGTACACATTTCATGTTGTATGTCGCCAGTGTATTCAGTTTGCTCCTCCACTGACAGAAGAGCTGGAGCCGGTGTTGGCCAAAGGTTTTGGAAACCGATCTGCAGCACTCTTCCACCTCAAACAATACAAGGTTAAATAATTGTAGATATTAATTATTACTAGCAGCAGTACTCATCTGTCCTTATATCGTCGCAAATGGGTGAAAGATCCCGCAGCAACAGTAAACTCCATATTCACTCACTGTCCTTACCTGGTATGTGAATTCCATGTCCTAGCTTTGTCAACGTAATTCTTTAAATATGGTTTGTTTATGTGCGGTCACTATAATATTAATAGAAATCTTCAACTTGCGATTCAAATGTATGGCAGTGCACAAATCATATTAATTTAATTAAAAGGAAATATTTTGTAGATTTGGAAATATGTGAGTATTGAAATAGCATGTTTTTGCCATCGTACTTTTCTGTGTCAAAGAGAAGAGCTATAGTTGTATATACACAGACACAAGCTGAAACAAATCTTGAGTGGCTTTAAGCCCCAAATCAACCAAACAACAGACATGAGCTTAACTATTAAGACATGTTAATGTCGATTCATCAGTCTGCGTTGTTGATATTTTTTATTTTTTTTTAAAAATGGCTAGGAAATTGTTGTGGATTCAGCTGTATATATACAGGTATAGGCAACTACGTACCTGACACTAGTGACGTTATTCACAAAGCATATAGTTTATTTTTATTATTACATTAAGGCGTGTCTGAATGACATCAAGATGTCACTGGCGACCGGTTATCCTAGGGATGTCACGTACAAACTCCTCGTGAGGAAAGCCCATTGCCTCCTTCGACTCGACAACTTGGAGGAAACAAAAGATGGTAAAAATTTCTAATCAATTTTATATTCCACAGGGAGTTGAGAAGGAACCCTCACTGCACACTGATCCATCGTCGCAAATGGGTGAAAGATTCCCGCAGCGACGTTAAACTCCATATTCGCTCACTCACACTGATCCACTGACCAGGGATAATGATGTGGCACTTTGGACATGCCTTAGGGAGAGGATTTGGCACATTAAAAGTAGCCATTATTATTATTATTATTTTCTTGCCATCTTATTCTCTTTTTTTTAGCAGTATTTAAGTACAAAGTCTTCTGGGATTCATGAATAGCCAACCTAATGACTATCTGAACATGTCACAATATAGCATTCAGTGTATTATCAGTGTGAAAACTAATAAGGCCTCCAATACAATACAATACAATATCATTAATAATTATATTGTTACACGTTACTTGAACATCTAGCCGCCGAAATATAATGAATAATATTGCTGAGTTATTTTCAACAACAGAAATATATTTATGCTATTAAAGCAATTAAGCATTATTATTAAAATAATATGTGTCTTCTCCCCATGTATTTTCCTCCGTAGTTACTTGAGGTTTTGTTCCCACCATAAGCATATATCAATAGAATTAGGATATCATGAATCATGTGACATTTACCGTACATGGTTAAAAGTTCTCACTCACCAGGCAATCCAAGCCATTTCTCCTCGGGGAGTCACTACCGTAGTATAAATTTCATGTTTTGTTATTTATACCATTATTCAGGCGAGTACCGGCAGGTTAAAATCTTTAACCAACTACACAATGTTGTGTTTTACAGTTCTTGTCGACCTAAAGAATCAACTACAGACACTGGCAGAATTGGACGAGGGAAAGAAAAGTATGTTGAGCAATAAATCAAACAATCCTGAAATCGCAAATTTTGATCATTTTCAATGTTTTAATTTTCTAATACAGGGTAGCTTGTTGTGAACACATTGACCCTGTTTATCAGACAAACACTGGTGGTTACCATGGTTACCCACACTTGTGCATTCCTCGCACATATTCCTATTAGAACAGTAAACACAATAAATAGCGGAACGTTCCCGTATTTAATATACAATATGATTTGTTTTATAACTATCGAGTGTTGGGGATAAGTACATCAGTAAATAATAACTTTGGGGGGGATAAATCAAGCGTAATTAGTCTCAGATCGAAATTTGTTTGTCCGATTATACATGTTTATAAACTGTGATATTATGCCTTTAATGATATAAATAACAAA
>JAVCKZ010102974.1:0-10830 GCA_034780755.1 Lepetodrilus elevatus
GATATGTCTATTCAACTGCAAAGCAATTCATTTGCAAAATAAAAATGGGATACGCTGTCCTTATTTTCCCAAATCAGAGGTATGTAGGTAATATACTGAAAATCGAACGTTTAGTGAAGGATACGTATAGCATGAGCTATTTAATTCACGTTCTTAAGTTTCGAGAATAGGGTCCCTGGTTTTATCGTAGTGTCCACCAATCTGTACGTGCCAGTGTACAATCACAGTACAATACCGTCGAGTACAATGCCGTCAAGTACAATACTCTTGTTAGGAGCGTTTGTTTCAGAAATAGCAAAATCATTAATTATGTCAGACCCATTGAATTGTCATAGTCGACAAACCAAATATAGCTATTTACGTATTTTAAGTGCACAACCTCAGACTAGGGTAGTATTACACTAATGTATATCTAGAGGAGCTGTGTTATAAGAGCTAGCAGCACTTCTAAACGTGTTCCGTTAATAAGTATACATGCATTGTCCTTCTCTGTCTAGTGTCTCGTGTGTGCCTATTGTTGTACCAATGTGCTAGTCAAATGTATATGTGTGCAAATTGCATTATACTATAGCATCTCGCTCTGGTTTCCTAGGCTAGTAAGACACGACCGCTTTTGTATTTATGGAGACTTTCCTTTGGTATCTGTTAATATTTATTTAGCTACATTCTGACTTAAATTGAGGGACGGTTATAGTTAGAACATATTTGGTTGTACAGTGAATTATGTATGTTCGTCGACGAAACTTAAATCGTGGCAATAAAATTACGTAGATCTGTATTGTGTTCTCTTCTGTCCGTTTCATAAAACATATATATACTGGCATGCGTATAGCACTTGGACACTTATGCTGGCCGCACATTGGCGATTTCCGTCGCCGATTTTTGTCGGCCGACGGAAAATCGCAAGTGTGCGCTGGCCGGCGACTGCGATTGTTAGTCTCGCCGACCGATCGCACAATATATAGCATGTTTTTATATTTGGAGCACCGCACACTAGGCGATCGAAACCCGACGGAAATCGGCGACGTGCGCCTGCTATTACCTAACCTGTGCGTGGTGGACTTGATGGCAAGACAATGCGGTTGTGCAAGCTAATACAAAACAACACCACGTCAGATGAACAGATCAGTTATCTAGATGACAGCAATAGCAGTTGAGTTCCGCGGAATCACGTTTCTTTTGAAGTGGCTAGTACAGGAATAAATAGTTCCGGAACCGCTTTGACAATTCCCATTGGATTGCGAGTGGGATCAGCCGCGTTCTTTATTAGTTCGAGTGTATGTGAACCTAAGAAGCTCTCGCTAGCAAATCTACATCTATAATTTGAATGAATACTGATTATTCATCTTGTCCTTGGGAATCAACTAGCGTCTAATGGAATTTATCGCATTACAAGTGGACTTATTTTTATGATTTAATAACACGGCTATGGACTTATTTTAATGATTTACTATCACGGCTATAATATTATTGTCGATCAACTGGTTAATAACTAAGCAGAGCATGCGTATCACCGATACCTTCTTATGAGTAAGATCAACAAAACATTCCTAGAATTGAGTGGGAGGACTAATAACTGTTAGATATAACTGTTAGATCTTCAAGCCACATATATACAGTTGGTAGAGTATCATATGGGATGTATACTTACATCAACTGATCTTGAAAGTGATCGTACTTACATTGTATCATACTAACTACACATATGGCGGTCGGCACAAAAAGAACGATTATTAACACTGTGGCAAATTTAGAGTGATCAACTATACTTTAAACTCGTCTACTTCAAGTCCGCAACAGAGACCTCACAGTGAACCCAACCGTGACAAATGGATTACTATTTGTAAAATTATACATTTTTAAATAAAGGGAACATGATTATTCAACTTGCACATGGATCATCCTTGTTATGAATGGCAGAATACAGCATAGTACGTAGACGATGTTCAACAATTCTCAGTGACAGTCATTCCACAGAATTAGTTGGGCTGTAGCTATACGTATACACTTCCTTCAATGACATAAACTTGGTATTTGGGCATTTGTATTAGATATATTCTTCTTTGTCTGTACCTATCACCAACTATGCACAGATAGGTGTAACACGAACTCTACTGTGTCTAGTATCCTCAGGGCCTATTCTCGAAATGTTCTTGCGATCGTAATATAACTTTAGCGATTCTTAATAGTATGGCTACGAACTGTTCTTAGGCTAAGAAGTTCGTAAGAACGTTTCTAGAATAGGCCCCCAGATACCTTCTGGGATACTTTGCGTAGATACCAACATGTATTTTCCTCACGTGTAAATGTGCATTATCCTTGTCGTCAATCAATGAACGGCGAAAATGTGGAATGCATGATTACAGATAGAACATACATTCCTATTATCTTCGAATGTGTAGTAGATATCTCTGATAGTCAACAGCAGAGTTCGGTGTGGCCCGGTTGCCTGCAAGTAGAAGAACTATTTGCCGAGGAGCCATTACGACCGTAGAGCTATGCGTCTAATCGAGTATGAACGATCACAACACATCTGGTGCCAATTTCTCAAAGCTATACTATCTAAAATCAGAGTAGGTTTTATTGAACCCCCGCAATGACCTGAAATCATTGTACCTAAACATTCGCTTTGTGAAACATTGTTTCCGTTTAAATGATCCTTCACGAACCACAGATTTAGTTTTCCATTTCTTGACATTTCAGTTCTAAGCCAATTTAAGTCCCACATGCAGCTCTCTGCTATTCGTAGTTCGGTGAATTAAACTAGGAATGAGTTCTGGTATAGATTTCCAGAACAAGATCTCTGGTCAACACTTGGTGCCATATCTCAGTGGGCTAGAGAGATTTCCTCAATCACGTTCAATTTCTCAAGATTCTGAGATCCTCAGCTCAAATGCATCCTAATGGCAAGTCAAAGTACGACAAGCTGCTTCTTGAACATATTGACGAAAGCATTTCCAAATGAGGTTTATTGTCAGATTCTCCAACATCATTTTTGTTTTGGTAATTTTAGAACTTCAAGTGCGAGACAGCGAAATAGCGTGGAAATCGTCCGCGGTATGTATCGAGTGAATCGATTAAAACACTCAGAATAATCAGAATATCAGTACAAATACGTCAACACGATACCCCAGCACATGTTCAGGAGAGCGTCATAGACATGTGCAGCAATTAACGTTAACGAGTATACCTGTTAAGATCACGACAGATTATCAATGTTTATGCAACTTTATTGAGATTATACTAATGAGATTCAACATTATGCTACGACATTCTCCGACTGTTTTGCTTTCCTCTTTCTCAGATTCGTGATTGCCCACAATATCACATACCAGAATACCGTGACTTGATCGGCTTGATCACTATTCACAAAAAGACTGTCCTGACACAATTATGCTATATTGCGTGACTAGGCAGAGCTTGGCTTAGGGAAGCGTGCCAGGGGGTCATAGTTCATCGATGCAGAAGTATCACGCGACATTCCGAAACCACATCATATCGGCCAGCGTGACTGTGAGTGGCACATTTAATCCAGTGTCCGTATCTCCCAGTAATCTCAGTTATTATTCTTATTACTGGCGACCTGGCCACCGTTTCACGAAGCTATCGTAACCTTTACGTAAGTGGTCTCTATATCATACTATCATCCTACTGGGGGTTGTTGTCTTGTAATGGTAGATACGAGAGCTTATTTAAACCATACCCTGGCCGGCTTACCACAATACTAACCGAGAGGTGGTGATGTTAACGTTGATGGGAGCGGTGGAGGTGGCTGTGTTTGGAGGTAACCTTTAAGCATGCATTTTGACACAGCATACTTGCATGTAGGTTAATAGGTAGTATAGGCTCACTGAAACTGATATATCGGAAAGTCTAGAATCACTTCCCTTGTAACATGACCGGTCCAGTGTGGATTTATAACAATTTTGTAAAGAGCCTTGTAATTATAAAGACTATATATGTATATCCGGGATACAACATAAATAGGTTAATTACCAATATTGGCAGTAGTGCAAATAGTTCTATCTCAGTCAGAGCATCCACATGTGTGCCTAAACCTCACACACGCACACATACGAATAATGCCGGTATGCATAGGGTGCACGCGTCCTAAGCTGATATAATCTAAAACGTTCTGCCTTTAAAACATGATTGACAGACTATCTAGCCTTTTCAAGATTTATCAATAAGCTATTTTAATGCAATAAAAGTGAAGACCCTTGATGTCAGATTGTGAGGATTGATGACGACCTCCTATGATGAAAGCTGTGAGTTCCTGCCTACAGGACAAGGAGTGCTTCTACCATGTATGTGCTGTAGATGCTGATATATAGGTTGTGCTCTGACAACTGAAACGTTCCAACCAAAGGAAGGAAACATTTTGGACGGATACATCAATAATACAATCACTAGCAATCAATCAGTGAGAGTTCTTATCATTGACGTTACGCTGCTTAAATACAAATGGAAATTACTCCCCACCCCCACTCCCAAACGATTCTGAAAGTGTTGAGCTGATTAAGCTACTGTGTTTTGACCAGTTGCAATCTGACCTTTGCTCTCTTGGTGTACATGCAAGCATGTTATGACCCATTTCATGGACAACGTCAACTAAAATATATAATTAATTGAGCCCTCGTTGGTATCAGATTCGTTACCAATCATCTTAATCTTTGTGTATATTCAGTTAGTTATAATAGTGTAATTAATTACATCTGGATGATGGAGTATGGCTATAATATGCCGTATAAATTGTAAAGTTCAGAAACAATGTTTAATAAGTCACGCAGACCTATATAAGTTAATACGAGTTAAATCGATTGTAATGGATCTTTGAAGATGGCAACGACGACGATGAAAGTACGTTTTCTGTGAAAATCAAATCATGCATATTGAATGCCGAGTATCTGATTGATCAATGTAATGGAACCAGTGACAAAGGATAATGGTGTTGTACTAGCGTCTAACTATACCGTATACGTAAAAAGAAATCGTTCTTTAAAATATGTATACAGTATGCCCTGTATGCATATTCTTCATATCGCAGTTGATTGAATAAGGAAGATAAATCGAGCAACTATGAGATCGATGCATTATATTTCGAGCGCATGGAATCTATTCCCCATTCAGTGTCTATTACGCATGTTAGATTAAATGTACAACGGTGAATTAATTTAATGTTCGGCGTGACATTCCCAAAGGGAAACACCTAGATATGATCTGTGACTTGCACAATATACGATCCCAAGTGAAAGTGCGTTCACACGCCGATGAGTAACATTAAATTCACCTTGCCGAGATCAATGGACTCGTTTCTGGCCTAAAATGGTGTATAACTTTACGCATAGCACGTTAATGTATATTTCATTAATAAGCACGCAATGGGCATGGTTCTGGAGTTCAGTATACGTAGCAATATTTTTATTTTTTTTAATTTCCTTTATTTTCCATTTTGTCAGGCATGATACAGATAACATAGATAATGTCGTAAGTATAACAATTGGTACACATGTAGTAGAAATATTGCTATAGCCGTCGTGGAGGGAAATGTTTCGGTCATCTAGTGTGCGGTACTCCAAATATCAGAACATGCTAGATATTGTGCGATTGGTCGGCGAGACTAAAAATCGCAGTCGCGGCCAGCGCACACTTGCGATTTTCCGTCGGCGACGGAAATCGCTAGCGTGCGCCCGCTATTAGGTCGTGCCTCTGATATAAAGTAAATCTATCGGGAAAATAAATGAATATATTGCCTTTTATGTTATATCCATAGAATGTTAGCATGCCCGGCTACTTTATGTTCGTATATCGAATCTATATTATCTGCTCTTTTCATTTATCTGCTAAGTCCATGTACAGCCAGATGGCAGATATCTGGAAGTGCCATGAAATTGAGCAAACCGGATTCGGATTTCAACCTGATTAAGTTAGCTGTTGGACTCGTCAGCGATCAGGTGTCACCCTCACTGTCCCGGTATTTGTTAATACTAAATTTATATTAACATAAATGTATAGTTTCTCTGTCCGTGTCAGTCTTGATCATTCAAAGCATCAGTATGTAGAGCCTCCTCGAAACATAGAATCGGCTGCCGAAGACCGGATATTTGGTTATGACACTACCGGAAGTATGCATGATAAGAAGTTATGGTGTAACGATGTGCGAGAAGTTATGTATATGTTATGATGGACTTACGGTGGTTTTTATTATATCTTACAAAACTCCTGAAGGTTTTGCCTGAAATATATATTGGATCGTCATCTGGAAACCATACATACCTTGAGCATCACATCTACCTGCATATCCCCAAACTTAAAAGTTGGAATAGTGTTTGTCAGTGATATCGTTGTTTAGTCCATCAGACGATCAACTTCAAATCGAAACGAGATTTCCCACTGCCGTTTATTCCAGCGAGGCTAGCTCAGCAAGCAAGTCGAGCAGCGCCACGACGTTCT
This sequence comes from Lepetodrilus elevatus, assembly GCA_034780755.1. Classification (NCBI taxonomy): domain Eukaryota; kingdom Metazoa; phylum Mollusca; class Gastropoda; order Lepetellida; family Lepetodrilidae; genus Lepetodrilus; species Lepetodrilus elevatus. The sequence continues at coordinate 6,454 of JAVCKZ010102974.1, forward strand.
TCTAGGGTATCGTGTCTCATTTCTACAACGAGACCATATAAAGGACTCTCGTAGAGACCTCTAATGCATGGTGATCGTGCACTTACGAGAGCGCCATGGTCTATATGAGAGCTTCGAGAAACGATACCTGGAAGAATAGATTTAACGGTTGGACGTCTAGAGTAAAGATGGGTGGAATGATGATGGTTCAGATGGTTCAGCTGCATGGTCTGTGCATTGACATTCACGTATGTGGGTACTTTCAACTAAAGTCGATGTGTACTGTGCATGTCTACATACTTGTTACAACATGTCATATAAATACGGCAGCAGGTTTAACGCATTGGTGCTCCCATGTAGTATTGCTGGTATTCGCATTGCACGGTATGAGTACTAGTATTATATTACCAGACCATTTTGTAATAATCTCTTTAAGGAATACCAAAGAATAGGTGTGCTTCAGCACTATAACCCAGTGTGTATGATAGTATGCTGAAATAGCTGTCTGGGGACGGTTGTTCGAGGCCAGGTTATCTTAACGTGCCGTTAAGCTTGTACGATACCCTATGGAAGCAGCTACTTTGACGGTTAGCTAATAAAGCTTAACCGGGCTTCGAACAACCGGTCCCTGAACGTTGGAAGGTACACCTGTACTGCTATTCTGTCTGCATGTATACAAACATCTAAGACATTGGCATTAGACGTGCGAAGGGTTGTGGAAGTTGGCATCGTTAGTAGTACAATTAAAGGAGCTCATTGTTAAGCAATCTCCCAGAGGACCATGCAATCTCCCAGAGGACCACGCCGTGGCTTGTCTCATCATGCACAAGTGTTCAGACAGTTAACCATGTTACCCAGCTAGAACACCTCACTCCGGCAGATGTACGCTCGCAGGGGCTGTCACAAACGTAATAACACTCCGACAGAAATACTCGCCGATTCATGCCGCACTTGTAGGAAGTAATCAGATATATTTAATCACTGGACTGAAGTAATTCTTTCGATTTTCCCATATCGTCAAGTACCTGGTAGCTCTTGCAGAGTTCGCGTGTTGGACAGCAATGTATTGACGTGGTGGCGTCCACTTCCACGATGTCGTTCACGTCATCGTCGACCTTTCCTTCATAATTAGGTCGTGCGAATGTTAGATTGCGGGGCATTGGCGTCAAAGGTCCAGAGTTTGAAATTATCTCTCCGACACGTAGTCATCATTCAACCGGTACTCGCAGTCATCTGGTGTGACATTGAAAGCGGCTGTAAACGAACAACAAATAAAACACATATTTATCGTATTACATGGGAAATGTAAGTGTTTTTTAGTTAGCTATTATCTATTTGGATCACCGTATTTAAAATTACTCAATATAATATTAGTATTTACTTCTTCGAACCCTGAAAATTGAATGAGCACGATATCCATCAAATACTGTTTATATCATGCCTATAACAAGATAATAGTAGGCCTATACATGTATTCACTTTACTTCTGAGTAGTATGTCTCTTCAGTCGTTTTAGCATTTTAAAGCATATTGCTTTTTATAAGGATACTGTACAGTAGTGCTTCCATTAAGACACTAAAACGTTATGTTCACAATAGGTGTATGTTTTACTGCATAAGTGGGGCTTTTTAAATAGTAAACATGCCATCATCCGACAACAGAAATGTTACGTTCCTTTTGAGATAGTTCTATTAATTCCTGCAGACATTTCTTTCTTCTATATCAATAATGAACATGCCATCGTCAATTACAGAAATGTTACATTACAGATCACATCGTATTTTTTCCTGCAGACGTTTGTCAACACCAGTATAATCTCATCGCCCGGTATTCTCTAATTAACGTTCAGTGTTTTCTTACGTTAGCAATTATCATAATGAAAGTCAGACAACTGATGATAAGTTGTAGCTACACCTGTATTGACAATGCAGAACCTTCTCTTCACACTCCCAGTGCATACACGTGCAGCCCAGATCAAGGATCTATTCTCGGTGGTTGAATTCCCGTTCTTTAGTAACATTATTAATACATCTTACGTATCTATTTAAAGAGCATGTGGTTACACGTGCACAAAGTATATCTGCTGTTCATTGAGAGCCACGCCACCTTCCCGTGGCAATAACTTTGCGATGGAATCTAAGAATCTCATTAGTAAAGGACATCAGAGTACACTAATGCTTTTGGTGGTTTTATAGTAGACTACAGTATGTATTTTCAATTCAGATATAATTTGTTTTACACTTTAATGCCTGCGGTGCAGATGTTGCGCAGCTTGCGAGAGTTCTTTAATGTCATAATGACTGTTTTCTGAATTAGACAGCCTTACAGGCTGCAAGCTTAGAGGTTCGTGGACGACACTGTGGGTGTAGTTTAATATCCATCAAAGAACACACAGCAGAGTGACACTTGCCCTGGGACAAGCATTACCCGCTTATTGACATAACGTATCTTTGTTCATCTTGTCTTCATTCATTGTCAGTTTCAGGGAATTAATATACAACTTGTAAAAACAAATCTCCAGTATAATGATTTACTTGTATAAGGTGTTGTTGTATATCATTGATATTTTACTGCATTAAGAAATAAATACTGAATATGTACGAAGTGATAAAACACTAATACTATCATTGCCGAATACAGGGTCATTATATATATATGGACATGGACACCCTTCCAATCGGTTTCAATATTGGACAGTTGCTATACGGTTAGGAATAAGAGTCTATTATATTTACATTCTAAGTTTGAATAGCACATTCACTTTTAAACTTCTTCAAATCCTCCCGAGATTCGTGAATCGACTCTGTGCCACTTGTTGGAATTTAGAAACTAGACTTAAAATAATCTCTAGACTTCCAACAACAAAAGGAATCCATGGCATTTAGCGAATGCACCTCCCCCGTGTAACCCTTCCTACCCAAACATCGTCAGGCCAGGTAGAAACATTAACAAAACAATGTTCATATTAAACAGGTGCAATCCTCTTTAACTCTTCCTTCAACGTTAGGTGAAATGTGGTACAATCCTTCTAAAATAAACCTGTTCATACCAAAGCAATCATGCCAACCCAATTACGAATGCGCAGCCTACAATAGCCTGTCCAACATAAGCAAGTCCAATCCTAAGCCAATAGATTCTTGGAATACATATACGGGTACATTTGTTATTATAGCATACATGTCACTTGATGTCTGCAGGGTATTGCATTGCACCGCATACAGTTATTGATACCTTGAATATCGATTATGTTCCAATAATTTAGTTAACTTGGCCCCGATTTCTCGAAAGGTTAACCCGACCCCTAGTTCATGAAAAAAATGGAGTTTGAGATTTTGCTCAGCTAAGATTTCTCCTATTGACTCAATGCTGTAACTTGAGTAAAACCTCAAACCCAGCTGAGAATTTACTCAAGTTGCAGCACAAAGTCAAGTTTGTTTCGAGAAATCGGAGTCTCCTCTTGCAGTCTGCTAAGCAAGTCCACATACTATTAATTGGAAGAAATGATAAATCCCTCTTCACATGTTAAAGCAAGCTGTACAAAGCTACTCGTTGGCATGTGGGTTATAGGGAGTAATTGATTTCTAGACTACTGGAGGCTGCACATTGCTGCCATTTGACATCTGGCCATCCTGTAAGACGAGGCATCTAACTGACTGTGAATTACTGCTTCTGTCAATCACTAATCGGATATAAATCCTCTTCCTGAGTGGTGTGGGGTTGTACGAGTCGTGGCACTCTCCACTGTGCTAGCTGTACGTTCTGACCTGGGAGTGTTGGGTCGACCGACATGCTCAGCGATCCTAATGACGCTGTTATCTGATATTTAATGCAAGATATGACATATTATTGACGATTCATACACATTTAGTCATACATGAGATTTGATCGTTACGTGGAGAGAAAGTTCAAACGACGTTGGTTGATTGAGAAGTGTAATATTGGGTTCAAGCAAGTTCGTTGTTATTATAATGTGTTAGTCAATGGTTGTATAAGATAAATTGCAACATTATATGCCACTTGATCAGGCATATTCATCATGCATGTAATATGAGCAATTGGTATGCTAATAGTTCAAGCAGCTCTGTGTAGTCAATAGACCTAAACCTAGTACATGCACGTGCATTAAAATATTGTGGAAAGGTACTTTAATGTAAGATGTGTTATTGGAATATTAGTATATTGTTTTTGATGCCTTAAACTGCATAGTCGTTTAATCGATAATTTGAGTCAATTCCTGGTAGTGTTGTAATTATGATCTGGAAAGAAAATAAGTTGATGATTTTACTGCACGATTCACAGCAGTGTTTCCTAGGTGGTGTTCCATTGACGGTCTTGGACGCACATTCTGGACAGGGGGCTGCTCATTTCTAGCTGTTCTGTCTGTACCTTCTGTCCGAC
>JAVCKZ010102985.1:0-10829 GCA_034780755.1 Lepetodrilus elevatus
TGGAACAGGATCATTAGTGTTAATATAAAAACCATGAAATCAAGAAATATGCATCTGAATTATTATTATTTTACATGCAAACCTTTATGCAACATGTGGAAGAATAAGAAAACAAACGACCAAAATAATTCATAGATTAAAAAATATCTAGAAGATGAATGTTTATGGATTTATTTCATCGAATATGGGTGGAATATTCCTGCTATGACGTAAAGTGGTAATTCAATTAAATCAATTCATGGATTTATTACAAAATTAATATTTGTCTGCACTTTATGTGATATGATAATTACATAAAATAATTATCATATCACATAAAGTGCAGAAAAATATTAATTTTGAAATAAATCAATTTTCGTATCACTCCCAATCATATTTATGTACCATATCTGTCTTGGAATAAAGGTCTTAAAAAAAAATCCAACCTCATTGAATGTGAGTGTGCCCTGTAATGGAGCTTGGAAGTCATCCTTGGCATTAGCTGCCAACCTCCATTCCACAAGCACCAAGCCCAGAGCTCCTTGCAGCCTCTCTACCGTCAGCGTCGCGCTTCCATGTGGGTCTCCACTGAACTTGGCTTCCCGTGTGGAGATCTAGACAAAAAATAGTCAAATTAGGGATGTGAAGTTTTATGGTTAAGTATTTTGGTTGTATTCTGGTAAAGTACTACATTTGTTTTATGGTAAGCCACTGTGATGGTAAATCACTGTTCTGTTCATTTCCTGGTAAAGCCATATATTTGCATTCTGGTAAAGATCTCATTTTATTTTCTGGTATAACACTATGTTTGGAAGTAAAGAAAGTTGTTGACATTAAGTTTTTCTTGCCTCTTTTGTAGAAAATCTGAACAGTCCAGTCGGCGAGTCATTTTTCAAAATGGCCACCCTCACAGAGCGAAACTGTCCAATCTCTGCTCCACCATTCACACTGAGCAGTAGAACATCAAATGTCTGGAAAATAACAAATATGAAACAGGAATCATATTTATTTCTATTTTTATATTTATTATAATATTGAACAAATAAATATCGGAGTGAAATGTTTCAAGTATTTGTTACTGTATGCAGAATTTAACATAATTGGCATTTTGTGTAATTATTAAATATTCATTATTATATACATTATTACACACATTATTATAGACATTATTATACACATTATAATGTTATTACAATTATTATTATTATTATTATTATACACATTGTTATTATTAGTATACACATTATTGTTTATACTTTGAAATAATACTAATTGAAAAGTAAATAAAGATATAGAACATTATTAATTTTATTTTACATATTATTTTAAAACTTACTTCCATGGGTTCGTTCTTCTTGTCATCTATTATGGAAATGACGATCTCGGCACTCTGCTGTCCAGTCTTGAACCTGACGTTGCCGTCGGATGGCGAGAAGTCATCTGTGTTGGCTTCTATTGGCTTGGCTTGCCAGGTCACCATGACCTCGCCAAACAGACCCACGACACGGCTGATTGGAAGCCTCACAGTGTTGTTGGCGCCATGTTGTTCATACGTGTCAACACGACCCTCCACATTCTAAATCAAACAGCCGAGGAATTGTCAGGTATGTTGCAAATCATTGGGTTTTTTTTTTCAAATAAAATATTATTAATAAAACAAATTTAAATGCCATTTAAAATGTTTTAACTTATCAGCAATCATGACATATCAGCAATCAACCAATTAAATTATAATTTAATAATGAGTTGCTTGATCCTGACCCAGATTTCTCAAAAGAATTACTTGAGATTGTATTATGAGGATGTCATGGCCCCAAACTACGGTACATACACTGTTTTGTACAGGATTGGACATGGTGACGATGATTATAATATAATGTTTGTTTAATATTTTTTATATGGGGGATTAGAGTGGATTTCAAGATTATTTCACTTTTATCACACCTAGCCTTATTAGTTTAGGACAGGAGGAAACCTGCAATGTCCATAAAGCTGAATGTTGCAGTAAACCTGCAAGCACTGGTTAGTACTGAATGATCATGGTACAGTGAATCCTATCTTGATCACGATCAGAAAAGTAACTCTTTGTAAGCATTTACGCCAGGCTCACAGGACACAGGGGCCTTTGGCTCCAGTCCAACAGTCTACCATTGTGCTACTACCCACCCCAGGCCTCTGTTTCACGACGGCATCCTAAAGTTAGGAGCTTCTAAAGTTAGGAGCTCTTAAAGTTAGGAGCTCCTAAAGATATATGCCAATATAAGAAGGGATATGACTTATGACGTCTTCATGAAACACTTTAGGAGGTGATAACTCGGGTTAGGAGCTCCTAACTAGTTAGGACACTGTCTTGAAACAGGGGCCAGGATGACAATGAACTAGATGACAAAAGCAATGTTTGTAGCTGACCAGAGTGACGTTGAACTGGATGATGCCGCGGGCGTTGTCGTTCTCGGAGATGCTGATCTGTGTGACGCTGTTAGGAACGCGGACACTGGGCCGGGAACTGGAACTACCCGCGGCGTTGACCAGCTCCACACTCGTGATGTTCACGTAGAAGATCTCCTCCGCTTCAGGAAGGGTATCCTAGAGAAGGAAATGAAATTAATGATGATCTCGTCATTTTGCTATTCACACTTTAACCTGAAATTGCTGTTGGATGGTGAAAAGATGTCCATGTTGGCTTCAATTGACTTGGCTTGCCAGGTCAGCAACATGTATAATTACTGGCCAGACACACAGGATCATGGACATAACATAGTGTGAGACACATCTCTGGAATCCCTTCACCAAGGCCATGTAGGCCGAAATATTGGGATATTTTATAGAGAAACAAATAGACAACATGTACAATATAGACTTTCCCTTAGGGAAGCATAGACTTAACAAATGGAAGTATATATTCATTTATATTTTTGACTTTATGAGTCAAAATGATCACAGAAAAATCCATAAACCATAGAATCAAATAACTATGGCTATATATACATTTTTTGCTCCACAAGCCATTTTCCCCAGTAATATATTTGTTTACCTGTTTGATGGTGATTTGTACTTGTGCTGTGGTCACTCCTGTGGTCATCTCCACTGACCCCTGCCTGGACACGTAGTCCTGTCCTGCTGTGGCCTGCTTGTAGACAGGAAGTCCTGTAGCCTTGGACGTCCTGCAACAGGAAGTCAGACATGTTGGATGACCAGGATCATGTTGGTCCTAGGAGTTGAGTTGTCTGGATTACGAGTCCAACACTACTGACAGCCACAGAGGGAATCTCACTGGCCAAGACCTGGGTATCCTATCATGAAGCTCTCTTGTCCACTAAGATGCCATAGTGCTCTCTTTGCCGATAGGTAATAGGCTGCAATTGGAGCGCTATGGTCTCTTAGCAGATAAGAGAACTTTGTGAAAGGATACCCTTGTCTATCTGTACTCAGACACAGATGTCTGTACTCAGACACAGAGGTTTGTATTCACACATAGAGGTCTGTACTCAGACACAGAGGTCTGTACTCAGACACAGAGGTCTGTACTCAGACACAGAGATCTGTACTCAGACACAGAGGTCTGTACTCAGACACAGAGGTCTGTACTCAGACACAGAGATTTGTACTCACACAGAGGTCTGTACTCAGACACAGAGGTCTGTACTCAGACACAGAGGTGTGTACTCAGACACAGAGGTGTGTACTCAGACACAGAGGTCTGTACTCAGACACAGAGGTTTGTACTCAGACACAGATGTCTGTACTCACACATAGAGGTCTGTACTCAGACACAGAGGTCTGTACTCACACACAGAGGTCTGTACTTACACATAGAAGACTCTGATGCTGCCCTGGCTGCCCTGTTCTCGGACGATGGTCAGTGTGATGGTCCGGTCAGTTCCTTTTGGCTCTGTGGTTGTGGTCAAGGACGTCAGCCAGGACACGACTCCGTGCGGAGAGTCATTGGCCAGAACCGTCACCTTGCTGACCTTCTTCTGACCTGGAAGACATACATGGACCGGTCACTTCCTGTCCAGGCCCCGTTCCACAGAACAATGGTAGCACTGAGTCATTACTCCATGTCCACACATGGGAGCTATGACTCTTGCAGTGCTATGAGTGTTCTGTGGAATTACATGGTCAGCATAACAATAATCGGTCAGAAATATTGCCATGTTGTTCTCTGAAGTGACCAAAGACCCACTTAAAATATATCTACTTTGAGACAATAATCATAAAATATACTACCATGCGATATATCAAATTAAACAGATCGCATATATACCTACTTTTAAATATATCTAATTAAACCGATCACTTTCAATCTTGAAGGAATGTATATTCTTTATTCTATGTATTGATTCTTTTTTTAACTGGTAGTTTAGCGCCACTTTCAAGATTCTTTCATTTATATCATGGTTCATCAGTTTTGGGCAGAAGGAAACCTGAAACATCCATATTGCCGAACATTGCAGTAAACCTGCTAACACTGGCTGGTACTGACAAACCAAGGATGATACCTGTATTGCTACGGGACAGACAGCACATACTATGATTGTATCAGAAAGGTATGTCTATTAAGGACATACAGTTATTATCATGAAACAGTATCCTAAGTACCCAACACAACATACCCAGTGTAGCTCCCTTCCCCGGCAGTGACGTTCCACTCTGGACGATCTCAACAAGCTGCACGTACGTCTCCTCCGCAAACTCTGCCTCTTCGTCGTCCCGTATGGTCAGCGAGATAGTGGAGTGGGACTGACCACTGGCAAACTCCACCTGTCCACAACAAGACTCTCTGGTCAGCCGTGACATGCACACATTATAGTAGTAGTAGTAATAATAAAAATAATTAAAATAATAATAATAATAATAATAATAATAATAACAATTATGTTTTCCTGACAATGTGTTATTGGTAGATATCCTATTGGCATGTTACCTACCTGGCCCTTAATAGGGGTGATGTCTGATGTTCCTTCATGATCTCCCGATGCCAACCATCTGACAACAACATGGCCGAAAAATCCAGCTTTCCTGACGACATTCAATTGTATTGTGTTGTCCATCCCGACCTTCTCCTCAGCCAACACATTCAGTGAGTCCTGCAAACAGAATTATATTTTTTAAAATTAAAATTTTTAAATGTAATTAATTAAGTGAAAATATTGTCCATCTATAATGACTGAGTGAGTTATTGTTTTACATCACAGCAGGAATCTTTTACCCATAATCATGAACATTTCTGCTTCCATCTAAATTTCACAAACCTCTATACATTACCAAATTGTGCTACTCTATACCAAATGTTGCAACAGCGGGTAATTTGTAGTTTGATTTATTTAATTTCTATCTAGACTAATATGAGTATCATATATTCTTAGATATTCAAATACTTACATTTGAGAATTCTATAATTCCATGAGCATTGTCGTTTGACAGAATGCTGACTGTGACGGCTTTAGCCAGACCGATCTCAGCGCCATTGGTGGGGTTGGAGAGCGATACACTGAACGTCTCGGTATCTTCAGGAAGGTTGTCTTGTAACACAATAGCAGTCATGTGAAGAACAGTATCACCAGGGTGGAAGGTCATTGTCAGCCGTCTGAAAGTCCAAAATATAAAAATTCAGAGAATCCACAAAAAAATCAAAAGTAAAGTTGGCAGTTGGTTTGGTGGATTGGGTGCAGGATGATTTAGTTGGTGGTTTTGCAGGTAGGACGTTGGTTTGGTGGGTTGCTTGCTGTTGACAATTTGTTGGGTGGGTTGGTTTATGTTTTGGAAGGAAGGAGACCAGTAATGAACATGAACCACTTAACAAACAAACATCATCTATTTTCTGCTCACCTTGGAATAAAATCACTAGTTCTGTCGACTTTAGCCAGTTGGAAAAGTGTCGCCTTGTTTACTTTTTCTACAGGAGCCCCAGCCAATAGGACGAGAGGACCACCAGATTGCTGGATTACGATTGGCTCTAACAGCTTTTGAGTGACACCTGTCCAAGCTGACTCAAACACACTTCTGTCTCTCTTCCACATGAACACATTGGAGGACCTCAGTGAGTTTGCAAAAGCCAAATAAACTGAAATAAACAATGGCAAATCTGATAAAATATTTATAACAATGTTAATTGAATAAGTTTCACAATTCTACAGCTAATCCAGAATTGGTAATCAATACCAAGGTGAGATTACAATAGCTAGAATTATCATTGCGACAATTACCAGACAAAATTACTTCTTAAGTCACAGAGCAATAGTACAGTGCATCCTATCATTGCATTGGATCCTGTGAACATTGATGTCAGGTCTGCAGGGTAGGTTTCAAACTCTGGACCTTGGCCTCGGGTTCGATATGCTACCGCTATACACCCACCACGACTATACTGACACTAGAATCCAAAGGTGAAGGAATTACTGTGACTTTCCCATCCCAGCCTGGCATGGAGGCCACTGACTGTGTCTGTGTCTAGGTACCAGCCTGTATACTTACTGTTATTCCCCTCAATGATAGAGGCCACCTACTGGGTCCGCGTGGTGTCTAGGTACTGGTGGATGAGGAACCGCTGGGTGGCGCCGTCGTATCGGTACACGGGAGACTTCTGTGGGCTGCGGACGATGTTCTGGCGGTTGTTGGCAAACACCAGCAGCTTCATGGTTCCTGTGTTGACGAACTCCACGTCCACGGCACCCTGAGTCTCCAGAGATTGATGCTGGGAAAACTTGTAGTTTGCTCCAAGCTTGTACACCACGGAACTGTAGAGATAGGAAATGTCAGTCATTATGCATGGTAGAGGGTATCATTTCTCGAAGTTCTCCTATCTACTACGAGACCATAAGGATGCTCGTAGCCATCTCCAATACATGGAGATTGTGCACTTATGGGAGGGCAATGGTCTCATAGTGGATAATAGAGCATCGTGAAATGATACCCGGTACTAAAACTGATTTGTAAAGTCATTGTGGCAAGCACATGGAACTATATACTGTCCAAATTCTCAGAAAGAGATAGTGAACAGTGCAAGTAAGACTAGTTCATAAAGCAAATTTATATTTTCATGATCAAATAAGTGTTTGTTTTGATGACTGAATCTAGAATCACAGCATAAATGCAATCACAGCCCGAATGTAACCTACTTGGTCTCATATGAAGCCTTGGTTCTGTCGTAGTAGTTGGCGACAGCCATGAACAGGATGCTGTCCAGTCTGAAGAGAGTTACGCCCCTTGCATACAGGGTGCTGATGGTCTGCCAGGGTGCCGCGGAGAACAGACTGGTACTGGGCACCCAGATGTAGAAGTCGACGGTGAGCTGAGACTGGCTGGTGCTGTCCAGGGCGTTGGAGATAACAAGGAATGTCTGGCTGTCGTGGGTGATCATCTGCACGTCACTGGCGCCGATGGTGGAAAATATCTGGACCTGAATAAGTAAGTTAAATAGGAAATTTAACCTTTATATAAATGTTGTTTATAATCATTTTCAAGACTACTAGTACTTCTTTAAAATTGTAAATAATTAACAGAATTTTGCAGTCAGGTCGTAGTCAGGTTTGAATCTCAGGATCATCATATTCCTTGGTTGCAATGGCAAACAACGTGTAATTTGAGCTGTTCGCGGTGGTCTGTTCTTGTCCACAGAGAATTCCTAGTTCCATGGTGGCTCAGAAGTGGCTGGATTAGTATCTGGATGACCATGTGGAAGGTGAGGGAGGGGGAGAATGTAGCTTGGCGTGATATAAGATGCTCCTACTGGTCTCGGCCAAGTGGGGTTACTCCCCATGTCTCAGTCCATAGAGCATTGGACTCGCAATCCAACAACTCGGGTTCGAATTCCAAAATTGGCATGGTCCTCGGTTACACAAAATACAAAATTACTATCACAAATCATTAAGAAAAACCAATCACTCTTAAAAATGTTTTCTTTTAAATCTATTTTGATACTTAGGAAAGTACAAATACTCTCATTGGCTGGAGATGCTAAGAAGAAAGCCAAGTGCCAGAGACCACTGTATACTTACTGGTGTGAACACTCCATCTGGCTTCACAGAGAACAGCGTGGACTTGACGTTTCTGTTTCCCTCACTTCCCTGATTGGCCACCATCACGTAGGTGATGTCATTGACAATGATGGAGGTCGCGGAACTGGCACCGTTGGTCGGAATTGTCTGGAAAACATCCAACATGTTCTTGACTGAATAATGCTGTAGGTGAATTTGAATGAATTGGAAGAATGTAAGGAATTGATGCACACAACCATTGCTTCCTACAGAATACAAAGAAATTATCATTGGATTCTAAAATACAGCATAATCTTACAAGGTTTTCATCACACAGTAACAGTTATACAACCTAAACCGTGGCAGGGTTATTTCCCTGGGGGAAAAAAACCCATGTTATACCATGGCAAAATAGAATTAGGAAAAAGCCCTGCCTAGCATGTGTACACTCACATTGACATAAATTGCCTCCCCTTGCCATCTGAACAGCACTGATTGTCCGTTCCCTGTATAGGGACCAGTGGGCACCTGTGACCTCAGGGTCGTTCCCGTCAACAGTGAGGTCAACATCAGGATGTACGTGGTCCCTCCCACAGTGAAGCTGTGCCAACCAGTCACGTTGACACTGGGGATGCTCTGGAGGAGGGCGAGAGTTATCTTCTCTTTGACCTGGACTGTCATGGCGGTCTGCGCCACAGTGTTGACCTCCACCGAGACGGTTCCTGTGGCGCCGCGTGTACGCACCACATCCAAGTTCACCACTTCTGTTACTTCTTCTACCGATGTGGTCGAATTCCTAGAAATAATATGGTGGTGGTGAAAATGATGGCTCAAAATAATGACGGTGAAAATTATTGGTGAAATGATGATTGCATCCAATTGTATGTTCCTATGTAGTTATCTGGTAAATAAAAAACATTTTTTAAAATATCTTTCACAAAATCATGACAAAATGGGAAGAATTCATGCAGATCTTCCCATTTTGTTTTTATTTTACTAATTGATAAATATAATAATTCCAGAAAGATTGAAGGATACGTGTTGATGTTATATCTTGTGGTTGCATTACGTAAATACAGTAGTGGACCGTGAAATAAAACATTAAAAAATAAATAAAAAATTTAATGAAGGGCAATTTTCATCAACATTCTTATGTAATTTGAAATGTGTGTTTACCGGTAATTCAACTAAAACATAAATTTGGAGAGACAAAATATTTAGATATTTCAAAATATTCATAAATTTACCTAGTTTTTGAAACAAATATCTCAAAAAGGCCCTGCGGAGAGTCGCTGGGCAGAATGGTGATGTTCCTCTGTGTAATGGGCCCAAGTTGGGCGCCATTGTTGGGGGTCTTCAGGGTGAGAATAAACATCTCCTTGCCCTCAGGGATGTTGTCATCAATAGCCTGCAGCTCCAACACAGCCCGCACCTGGCAACACGGCAGTGTACGCGGTTAATTTGAAGTATTTTACTCTATTGGTTATCTTTTTCCGAGTATATTCTGTGTATGTTCCAAGAGAATATGGACTATTTTCTGGATATATTCTGAACGCTTTCAGTATATTCTGAGTACGGTATATTCTGAATAGGTTTTGAGTATATTCTCTGTGCTCCAATAAGTTCTGAGTATATTTTCAAACATATTCTGAGTAAATTCTAAGAATATTTTTATTAAATTCTGATTATATTCGGACCATGTTCCAAGTATTATTCACAGTATATTCCAAGTAAATTGCTAAGCATGCTCTGAATATGTTTTGAGTATATTCTCAGTGTTCCAAGTGTATTCTGAGTAAATTCTAAGAATATTTTTAGTAAATTCGGGCTATTTTCTGAGTATATTTTGACCATGACACCACGCGGACCAAGTAAATTTCTAAGTATGTTCTGAAATTTGTCTGAAATGTTTGCTAAGAAGAGGTCAAGAATGTTGAGGTCAAGGCCTCACCGCCAGATCCTGAAAGGTGATGAACCCTGAGGTTGGAATGAGGTCAGCAGTGGCAGGAGACCCATCCACAGCGGAGACGATGGTAAACGGAACTCGGACAACTCCGAAGATTCCAGGTCCTCGGAACAACTTCAGGTCAACTTTGCTTCCAGCCAGGTTTGCTCCAATTGGCTCTTGTAAAGTTATTGTGTCGGTGCTGTCGAATTCTACATTTCCACTGGAACCATCATTGGCTAGGATTGTTACAGTGGCTGAAATAATAGAGAGAGAGAGAGAAAGATAATCTATTTTGTCATGAGAAATATTAGTTTTGCAGATATTCTATCAAATAGTTCAATGATCAGGGGGATTGCTAGAAATTAGGACAAAAAGCTGTAATGTTATGAGAATTTAGTATTTCTTTCTTATAAAATTTATTTTTGGAAAACAAAAATCAAATCCTAGCTTTAAGTTTCTCAAAACCCTTGACACAGATTTATAAACAGCACTGCTAACAGATATTGGAGCTACTATCTTACTGGGACATGCAAGAACTGGTTCAATAGAAATTAATTTTTTAAATCTTTAATATTTTTTTATTTTATCATCATAACTCAGTTAATCCCTCGTTCTACATTCCATATTCAGTGTCTCAGATGTTCTCCTTATTTTGATTTCTTCAGATTTATACGCACATGTTGCGAAGTCTCCAATGGCTGCTCCTGCTTGTGGATTGGCTAGAATCACCTCAAACACCTCGTTTGGTTCTGGAAGGCTGTCGTCGTAGATCTGGATCAGCATGTCCTTCCTGTTTACTCCCGGACCGAACACGATCTTCTGTAGAAACACCACCACAGTAGGTGAGACATTGTGTGTGTGTGTGTGTGTGTGTGTGTGTGTGTGTGTGTGTGTGTGTGTGTGTGTGTGTGTGTGTGTGTGTG
>JAVCKZ010102996.1:0-10828 GCA_034780755.1 Lepetodrilus elevatus
ACATTTTACATTTACAACATTAGCCTCGTCACTAGATTACATCTACAATACATCAAGACTTTTTAGAGTGTATATCCATTTTATGCACACATGGAAATACAGAAAGTAGTGCTCAGTTTAACTTTTACACGTGGAATTTGAAAATGCATGTATCATATTTGACAGCTAAAATACATGTACAAGTAGGGTCTACATTTTTTATCAATGTTCAGCATTTACAAATTCACCACAAGAACAATATTTATACATCTTTCAAAGATTGTGCTTTCATAACATTCTAGCCAACGATACAGCAGTAAAAGCAGACGATATCATTTTCCCATAACCAATTTTAATGATTTTAGGATCATCTTATGATGCTATATCTCATTTGCAACACTTGTATTGCTTGTTTATTTATTGATTGATTTGAACATTAATACACATTTAAATACCCATATTATTAAATACAATTGTATATTGTATGTTTGAAGGTATTTCAACACGATTTATTTATGGACAAATTAACTGTTTCATCCCAAAAATTCGATTACGTCTCTCCTTTTTTTCACGTCATGGATAGTCGTCATGTAATTTATAATAAGTGAAACCATTTGTTTACACACACAAATTACACAGTCTAGTGACCATATTCAAACTTGTGGAAGACTTTCAGATTAAGATTAGAACATCCCGATTCCATAGAATGAAAAGATTCCTAGTACAATATGTGAAAAAGATTGGCGCCGCATTTGATCGGTGATTGCATGTTTATACCATTTTGAACTTTACCTCAGTAGCCCAGATAAGGCGCGTATATCCGCGTAATTTACGCAGTAAAAATTGAGAAATACGCATAGATATTAAATCTGGCAGTGATGAAAACGCGTACATAATGATAAAATACGTGTGCTGTTTACGGTCGCGCGTATCACTTATTTATTTATCTATTTATTTTAAATATACCTCATTTTAAAGAGAATAAAAACTTATAGGTTTAGGTGGAGATGACAATATATTGATAATGTTTTTCTTCCTTGTTCTTTTATTTTAGAATGTTCAATTGACTATCGGACATTCGATTTTGGCCACATCCGACCAGAAATAAATGTCCGATAGTAAATGGGGCCATTACAACGACGTTTAGCTATTTGAACTATGTTAAAAGCAACCTACAACTGCTATTAATCTTCACATAATACTCCCTAAATTAATTTCTGGGAGTACCAGTATCGCAATATTTGAAAATACTCCCTAAATCAAAATCAGAGAGTATCATACTCCCAGGTCGCAAATTTTGTCTGGAGCTCCGAGTACATTTTAAAAGTTGTTTCTATCATTGCGGACCATTATGCCTAACTGACATAGATCTGCCAAATTAAGAAGGCATTACGGTCAGGGTTTCATGGATGCTTTGACGTAAGTTGTCTTGTTTCTGTTGTACAGGTGGTCTGGGTATGGGGATATTGGAGTCCTGTATCGTCACGGAGGAACTTGCCTACGGCTGCACTGGCGTTCAGACGGCCATTGAAGCTAACTCACTCGGGGTGCGTGTGGCTAACATCATTAACAATCTTACTCTTCTGACCTATGGGGCATCTCTGGTTGCCTCAGAAGATATAAGGTTAATGTTTTAAATAAACTCATAATGCTACAATAGGACAATGAAGAAAATTATGTAGATCATAAATCATCAATGATCTGAAGAACAAACTTTAATCAAAACTAACAATCAAAATATTTTGATATTGTCTCAATTCTAGAGTTCCTTAACCCTCTCCCTGCTGGATTAGACACAGACACCGCTCTTTAGGGCATCTCCGGTTGCTTTATTTCAATGATCTCTTGACCTTTGCAGCAAATGCCTGTTATCCTTGCTGGCAATGATGCACAGAAAAAGAAATATCTGGGACGAATGATGGAGGAACCGCTCATGTGCGTAAGTACGAGATTAAACCTGCATGCTTGGTGAAGAGGTCAAATGTCACCATTGCCCACACAGTCTATACATAGACTACTATTATTATTATTATTATTATTATTATTATTATTATTATTATTATATGATAATGTTTGCAGTATTATTACAGGGCTCAAAATTTTTTAAGTGATATAAGTGGATAAGTGAAATAGCCCAGGTTAACAAGCCCTTTGCTTACAGGGCAAGTAGTTTCATGTCCAACAGGACATATCCTCAAAAAGTTAATGCAGATCCCCGTATTAGGATCTTGGACTTGGTATTGTCCAAATATTGTACATTTATTTTGGAAGAAAAGTGACATTTGTGTTTTAACATAGACATGTTTTCTATCAGGCGTACTGTGTCACCGAACCGGGAGCGGGATCCGATGTGGCAGCCATTACGACGCGAGCCGTCAAGAAAGGCAACGAGTACGTCATCAACGGCCAAAAGATGTGGATCACCAATGGCGGCAAAGCCAACTGGTACTTCCTCCTGGCTCGGACCTCCACTGACCCCAAGACCTCAGCAGGTCAGGCGTTCACAGGATTCATCGTGGACGCCAACACGCCCGGCCTCACCCCAGGCAGAAAGGTCAGTAGCCCCCAGAATAAAGGTCAGCAGCCCCCAGAATAAAGGTCAGTAGCTCCAGAATAAAGGTCAGTAGCTCCAGAATAAAGGTCAGTAGCCCCAGAATAAAGGTCAGTAGCTTCCAGAATAAAGGTCAGTAGCCCCAGAATAAAGGTCAGTAGCTTCCAGAATAAAGGTCAGTAGCCCCAGACAGAAAGATCAGTAGCCCCAGGAACCTGGCATCTATACCGGCTCCGTGGTGTAATGGTTAGAGCGTCGGCCCAAAGTGCGGAAGGTCGCGGGTTCAATCCCCGGTCGCGTCATACCAAAAGACGCTAAAAGGTGGTATTTGTTGTTTCCCTGCTTGGCGCTCAGCATTAAAGGGGTAAAGCAAGGACTGGCCAGCTCAGAGTCAGTATACTGTGTCTGAGTGGGGTATCATTGTTCTATCTGCGGCATGATATTCTGAGTGAACTAGCACTATTAAAACTGGTGGAATTACAGACTAGTCAAGCAGTACATATGCATGCGTCATGATATT
This sequence comes from Lepetodrilus elevatus, assembly GCA_034780755.1. Lineage (NCBI taxonomy): Eukaryota > Metazoa > Mollusca > Gastropoda > Lepetellida > Lepetodrilidae > Lepetodrilus > Lepetodrilus elevatus. The sequence continues at coordinate 3,051 of JAVCKZ010102996.1, forward strand.
AGTGAAAGATTCTAGAAAATGACATTAAACCCCAAATCAACAACAACAATCAATGTTCACGAGTTACCTCTCCGACACAATTTTGATAGCATGCACTGTCTGTAGCGTGGCAATGCAATTATCATACATCGTCGCAAATGGGTGAAAGATTCCCACAGCGATGTTAAACTCCATTATCACTTACTCAGATATCATTCTGGGTCTGTCAGAACCAGCAGTGTTTGCAGGTTTACTGGAACATTCAGCGCTACAGATGTTAGGGGTTTTCACCTGCCCTAAACTGTTAAGCTGTGATGTAAGAATCTTGAAAGTGGCTCTAAATACCAATTCAAAAAAAAAATATCAAAAAATATGCTGTGAGGAAGACGAATAGCATCGGTAGCCCCTTACGAAAGAAACATTCATATTTACTAAACAGCAGAAATATTTGTTTATCCATGAAATGTTCTATACAGAGTTAGTTTGAATTGCATGTTTCAGGAGATAAACATGGGCCAGAAAGCGTCTGATACACGAGGCATCTCATTTGAAGATGTGGTGGTTCCTGCCGAGGTATTAACCTATTTTATGTGAAATTATATCTATTAAAAAAAATATTTTAATTTGAAAACACGTTTTTGTTATCTACAGTTATATTTCTTTTGGTATCCATAATTGTACGAGTTTTAAATTTGTATGTATACTGAATATGTTTTTTTGTGTTGGTGTACATACCGTATTTGAAATAATTATATATTTTTTAATGTGCCATTTGTATATTTAAAAAATAAATAAAAAAATGTATGACTATTATTAAAATTATTTTGTATCCGTAATTATATGAATTTGAAATTTATGTCACAAATATTTTAAAGAATTCTATATTTAGAAGCTGTTCTATTTTGTCTTTCAGAACGTCCTTGGGAAGGAAGGCATTGGATTCAAGATAGCAATGGGAGCCTTTGACAAGACAAGGCCACCAGTATGTGTTGTAGAATTAGCAACTGTTTGTTTTAATTTATCGCAAAATTAACTTTCTTAGGAAATAGCTTTTACAAAGTACCGTAATTACTCTAATAATTCAAACAGGAGAATATAATTAAATTTTTAGGTGTTCGAATTATTAGGAATAAAGTAAAATTGAAAATAATCAAATTAAAATACAAAATATGGTCGTAAAATAAATGGTAAATAAATGAAGGATTCAATAACTAAAACAAAGTAAGACGCAAAACAATATTAAAAATGTATTGTGTTCCAATAATTAGAAATGAGGATTTGAAAAAAAAGAGGTCATGTTCATATTTTTAGGGTCAGAAATAAATTATTTTTGCCATTTAATTTAGGTGTTTGAACTATTAGAGGGTTTGAATTATTAGAGTAATTACGGTAGATGTTTCAGGACTTGCTGCCATCCCACTTCAATGTAAAACAGCAGCTAACTCATCCTCAAGACATAGGTGCAGTGATTGCTATTTCATACATTACATCTGTGTTTAGAGGATGAATGTATTGTGTTCAAGGATGAATGTATTGTATTCAAGGATGAATGTATTGTATTCAAGGATGAACATCTTCCGTGAATTTTGAGGCTCCGTTTGATTTTCATCTTATATTTATTTTATTTATGTGGTCTACATTGTAACCTTTTGGCATGGTTTTTCATGCTTGTTTTATTTTCTTGCAGGTCTAATTACTAGTAACTTATTATAAAGTAACATTTATTGTCGTCGCCTATGGGCGAGATATTCCCGCTGTGACGTAAAACATTAATTTGTTCATTGAGGCTCCAGGGTTAATCTCGGGATTATGAAACTTTTCGAGTACGATTTCATGCTCAAGTTCAAATTTTATATGGAGATTTGTAACTGTTGTCGATTGTAGGTGGCAGCAGGTGCTGTGGGGTTAGCTCAGCGAGCTTTAGACGAGGCTACCAAGTATTCACTGGAGAGGAAAACAATGGGAAAATTCATTGCTGAGGTGAGTCACTAAACGCTTTAAGTTGTCACCGGCCTCAAAGTTACAAATTTTAACAAGGAGCCATTTGGATCCTGCAAAAAAATAGATGAAATATTGGTTGCCAAAATGCAAAATGGCGACCAAATTAGTTGATAAATGCATTGAGCCCTGTGTCATATTTGGTGCCCTGTCAAATTAAATCTGATTTTATGTTCACAAATCTTTGTATTGTTGTAAGACTGCAGTAACATTCGGTATCCAATCAAATTATTATTTTTTAGGAATCTTTTTAAACATTTTATTAATTATCTCCCCTGTTCACACAGCATCAAGCGATTGCCTTCATGCTGGCTGACATGGCTATCGGGGTGGAGACATCGCGTCTGGCTATGTACAGGGCTGCGTGGGAGGTGGACCAGGGTCGGCGGAACACCTACTACGCCTCCATAGCGAAGGCCTTGGCGGGAGACGTCGCCAATAAATGTGCAACCGACGCCGTCCAGGTAAACATTAACCCTCTCCATGCTGGAGGCAACCAGATATGCCCTAAAGAGCAGTGCTTGTGCCTAATTCAGCAGGGAGAGGGTTAAAGGCATACAACTACGGTTTATTGACATGTAAATGTATACGGTAAAGATTATAGATTACAAAAATTATTAATTCAGCAACTGAATATGTACCCATTATGTTTAGGGTTGAAAATAATTGTTCGTAATGTTCAAACTGTTAGACAGTTCACATCAAAGGAAGCATTATCGTACCAAAAATTGTGACCTTTTAACATGTTATTCCTCAAAAAACAAAACAGTGCGGTTTGGATCAGTCTTACGTCATATATTTCCAGATTTTCGGAGGAAATGGCTTCAACACCGATTACCCAGTCGAGAAACTGATGAGAGACGCCAAAATCTACCAGATCTACGAAGGAACTGCTCAGATTCAAAGACTCATTATTGCAAGAGAACACTTTGCTAAGGCCAAGCAGATGTTGTAGTCCCATCGATATGTTGATCGTATCTTGTTCGTCCATCGCACATGTGAATTTTCTGGTCTCATCGCACTAATGAATGTTCTTGCCTCTCATCTTTCTAGTCCAAGACTCTGTTCCACAGAAGGATCGTAGTGCTGGCGAGAGTGCTATCTCCGGTCCATGTACACCTATAGGAGTTTCTTGCAGCATCACAATTAATCGTCACAAATGTGTGAAAGATTCCCGCAGACGTTAAAGGCATAATATCACGGTTGATTGACCTATATAATGGACACACAAATTTCGATCTGAGACTAATTACACATGATTTGTTCACCCAAAAGTATTTATTTACTGATGTACTTATCCCCCAGCATAATATCACGGTTGATTGACCTATATAATGGACACACAAATTTCTATCTGAGACTAATTACACATGTTTTGTTCACCCAAAAGTATTTATTTACTGATGTACTTATCCCCCAGCACTCAATAGTTATAAAACAAATGATATTTTATGTTAAATAAGGGAACGTTCCGCTATATATCTTGTCATTGATGTATTACTATTCTAAGAAGGAATTCGAGCAAACATTAGAGTTACTTCCCCTTTGAATGATGTATTTAGAAGCAGTCTATCAGGGAGGGGGTTGCATTGGAGATTTGTCAACGACAGAGCAGTGGAAAGCTTTTTGGAAGTACAAACATGATTTTATGTATGTCAAGTGAATGCACTTTGCAGTCATAGCTAAGAACTAGTCCAAAACAACCATAAATATCTGTGATATTATGCCTTTAAAACAAGGTATTAAAACATTTTGAAACAACAAAAGTGGACAAAATACATAAATATTTTTATTCACTCAAGATGGCATCATTTTCTATGAAAGATGACAACACTGAGAATACATTAGTACCATCACAGACATAGTCCAATGCCTCTACTCATTGTCTGTATACTTCTATACATGCAGCATTTCCTTTGCACATTGGGAACAACATTCCTTCACTGGATCTTCTTGGCAGTTTGAGAGTATTTCCTAATTTTCATGTCTCAATAACACAGAATGAGACAACAGGGCTCCAGACTAACATTCCGATTTACTTTCCTGCAGAGCTAGCCATGGCAAGTTGCAAAGGCACTAAAAGTGCTACATGTTCAAAAAGAGTTTGCCTGCAGTGCAATGTTAACTTGCCCCTGTATGTTAGTGACAGTATTGATAAAAATGTCCCAATAACACAGAGGAGATTAATATAGTGTTCAATGCCCACAGAGTATTCAAATTCATATTCTGGTAGTTAAATGCATTGGATTGTCTTTAATTGTATATAAAGTATGTTAGAAATGTCACACATTATGCACATGGTCATTACAATGACCTTACGATGACCTCGACACAGCTGCCTACTACTGTCACAGAGTAGGTTTGATCACGTGGATTTTGTTGATCACAAGCATCGTCTGTCCAAATCTCTCCACTGGAACAGATGAACAAGTACGATAAATACACATTATACATGGCATACAATGGTTCTGAAAACAAGATTGGACAATGGTAAAAATAAAAAATTTAAATAAAATAAAATAATGTATGTAGAGCAAAATAACAGAGAGAAATATATAGGAGCTGCAAGTAGACACAATATCTGGTGACATAAACTGGTCCAAAATCTAAATGCGCAACAATCCACTGTGACGTCACAAACAAATGTCACGATCATGACGTATTTCACCTGTCACCGGAAATAAATATTCGCTTCACTTGCAGCGCCTATTGCCAGAACTAATCCTACCACTTCTTTATGACCATCAACATGACTAAAAACATCGCTTTTGTATCATTCATAAAATAACACCACATTATGGTAATGGCTTACGTTTGAACTTTGTGTGCCGTTTCCGTTTGATGAACTTGAAGATAGTCTTGAAGTGTGACAACGTCTTCTCTATGACCGTGGCGTCGACATATACCTGGTCACGACTGAAACACGCAACAAGAGGTGGTTGAGAGAACACACAGAAACATTGATTTCCATTTTTATACCACTTCTCATATAATGCTTATAATATCATAATGCAGAGTTATTGCCCTTGGAGACCGATGAATGCTAATTTTGATCTTTCAAAAATGGCGAGTGATGCAGTTTGATTATGGAGTTTAACGTTGCTATGGGAATATTTCATCCATTTGTGATGTTTCCAAAAATGGATTTCCTTTTCACAGGTATAGACTTTAATAATATTCTATATAAATATAGGATAGAGAATGAAAATTTGAAAAGCTGACATTCCCCAACAAATTAACATTAGTTCTAGGAAGAAAATCCTGCGAGGTACAGTAAACACGCCACATTTTAAATTAAATGGTTTTTTTTATCTTGAATCATTATTTGGTGCATTAGGTTTAAAGGCTTCATCCCTGAATCTGAAAATTGTATTTTTACCTCAATAATGGCCGTCCTACGATGGAGAAGTCCTTGCCACCCACCATTAGCACCTAAAACATACACACAAGCTAGTTAACAACATACCACAGAATAAGACAGGAAGAAACCTGCAACACCTGTGGCAATCAGCAAACCATTGACTGGGAGATGATGAACCAAGGATGACAACTATGATAACTGCACTGCACCAATACAGACAGTGCTGATCATCATGTCATGATTGCATCAGAAATGTCACTTATGTGGATATTGACCATAGTGACAACAAGTCATTGGGGTGGGTTGTGTGTGTGTGTGTGTGTGTGAAGCATTAGCCAGTATTGATTCACTACAGCAATCTCGTACCTTTTCCAATCGGATCCTGTCCCCGACAGTCGGTGGAAAGTTGTGTTCTACCACTATGATATCCTCCGTTGTGATCTTGCGTTGTTTTCCATTGATGTGAACCACTGCAAACAGACGTCCCACGTCATCACTGGCCAAAGTAGATTCAACTTTGCTCAAGATGTCTGAAAAGAAATATTCAAAAGAATAACACACTATTATTCTTGTATTATTAAAGCAACTTTCTCATGGATATTTTGCCATTTGTAAACTTTGTCTAAATAAAATATATTCATCATATAATTATCATATAATTAGCCTAAGATATTTGTTCTCACTAAGACACTCTAATCCAAGAAGTTTCGAGATTACAGACCCTGGATTTTTTTTTCATTGGCCCGCCATTGTTCATTACAAAGGGGAAATCACTTTCAAGTACTCGAGTATCAATTTACTACCCGAGTAGTACATGTACCTGACCTGTACTCAAGTACCTGTTTCAGCCCTACTCTGAAACCTGGTTTCTAATCAAGGCATTTTCAAGGATTTGTGGTTACTAGTACTAAATACTAGTATATTGTTTCACCTTTCGCTACGCCAGGGTTTTCCATGACCGTCCAATCAGTTTGATGGGACAGCTCTGACAGTGAACTGAAAGAGAAACAGGTTAAATGTGTAACGAACACATCTAGAACGATGCTAGATAATGAATACTGTCACTGTCAGATATGTTTGGTAAGTAAATTATGCAGGGTAGGAAATGACTGAATAACTTGCCTTGCCGACTCCAATTTTGAAGAAGTTGACAATCTCCTGACACCGACGCTTTCAAACTTCTGACTGGGTTGGCACAGGCTGATATATGATAAACGACATGTCGATGCAAGGGTATTTCTTGATACTGTAAACAATGGAAACATACAAAATCAAATACCATTGAGTTACCGGTTTTCGGGGTATCTATAAAGTTCAAAGCAGCCCCTTCTGCGCAATAGCACTTCGCACCTGAACATAGCTGTCCGGGTGTCCCCCACGTGCACCAGATGAGGGGCAAACATCGGAGCTACTGTTGACCCACTATTAACATGATTAATGCTTCGCACCTGATTCATAGCTATAGTTAATTGCTGACTTCCACGTGCATGCACTTTATCACGGCAGGCACGTAGCTATGCGCAAATACGCAGATGCTTCCACATCAATTTCCTTGTGAACTTTATTTTTTAAACAAAACGTAAACATGGTACAGTACTGACGCATCCACATCAAAATACCCATAACCAGCTGATAACGCGCCTGTACTGGGGAAGTGTCAGACGTCAAATATATCCAACAAGTGGAGCGATTCTTGAGTTTTGGAATGTTCGTGTTTTTACATAAGATGAATACTAGGATAGCAATGTTGACGGAGATTCAAAAACAATCTAATCACAATGCCAACATATACCATAATAATATTTGGGAAAATATTATGTAACATGCGCGAAATATGAAGCCCTTTGGAAAATTAGCAACTATGTTTGTCCTCCTCCTATAAGTAGAGCAAACAAGCGTGTATTCATTCCAGACAGCACAACTCATTACACATATTTGTAAACCATGGGACCATTTACCTGATTGTATGCACTGATTTGACACAATTCTCCTCAATTGTACACAAGCAGACCTCAGCATGTTGATATTACTGGGGACGGCCATTTTTATTTTGTTATTACCTCCCTTCTGATTACCGCCCGGATGTTGTAGGGTTCGTATAATCAGCTGATAATCGTATAATGTTAAATATTGATAACGTTTTAAAGGCATAATCACAGTTGATTGTATATAGTGGACAAAGAATTTCGATCTGAGACTAATTACGCTTGATTTATCCATCCAAAAGTTGTTATTTACTGATGTAGGCCTACTTAGTCATCAAAATAGTAATACTTAAATGAATAAAAGGAACGTTCCGCTATTTATCTTGTCTTTGGTCATCTATGAAGGAATCTGCGAGCGATGTTATCTAGAGTTATGTCCCCTTGCATGGATAAAAGTAATCAAATATTCAGGTTGTCTATCGGAGAGTTGCCGTGGACATTTGTCAACCACACAG
>JAVCKZ010103007.1:0-10827 GCA_034780755.1 Lepetodrilus elevatus
CCCCTGAAAATTACAGATTTTACCACCTTTAACATTGGGCCTATGGAGAATGACCCCCCTCATTATTTTCATTATTTTGAACACTGTAATCAATCACTGGCCAACATACATGAAATTGCTGGAATTGTATACACTGCTCACATGCAATAGCCTTTGTATCCAATTTTCTTCAGGATGTAAAACTTCAATATCATTTTAATAAACATGATAAATTAATCATGTTTGCATCATCATTATAGCAATTTAAGTGAATAATTCCAAATCGATTTAATTATTATTATTATTAATATTTTTTTTTAATTGAGAATTATTAAAACCAATTCACTTATAATATAATATGGGTTGTCAGTTTTAGGGCAGGAGGAAACCTGCAACATCTGTAGTGCTGAATTTTGCAGTAAACCTGCGAGTACCGGCTGATACTGACAGCTCACCAATTATATAAGCTAATGATTAAATAATGATCATCAAAGTGCAGAATTGTGCAAATATAATTTATGCTTGATAAAACACCCGGATAATACTAATAGATTGCAAAGACATTTTCAACAAATTAATTTATGATTTTGAGACCTTTTCAACAAGTTCAACCACTTCGACAGTTTCAAGAAATTTCTTACATTCAGTCATTTACTTACATCTTAATCTTACACATTATGATGCTATGAATCGACGAGTAATAATGCTCATGACATCAAATAAACAATACCATGTTTATCATTATGACATCACGTTACTCATGTAAATGCTTTCTCTCTTACAAATCTCAAGCTATTGTATCAACATTTTAATTCATTCAAATTCACTGGGGCAAAAAACCACCTAAATTAACCCTGATAAAACTGAATTGCAGATTATCTGTTCTTCGTGAAATCCATTCAGCATGCCTCTAGTTTGAATGTCTGGACTTGCAACATCAATTTCACCCCCGGCAAGATAATCCATAACTCTTTGTAAATCATGGATTATCGTTAATATACGGCACCTTGATTTTCTACAATCTTCACAGATGACAAATATTCATGATATCCACAGATAGCAGTATAACATGTAGCAGAGTACAGTACCCGCCCGTCTGACAGCATGGAATAAAGCCAATATCCTAGACCGGTAGCCAGACAGTTTCGATCAGCTTATTACATAACAGTAAACACATGTTCACTCGCTCGCCAGCTCTATGCTATCATAAATATTCCAATATACCTAGCAATAATAACATTCTGAATGCAGTACTCGATAATAATTTCAATATGCACTAGATATAACTGGCACAGATGCAATTATATATCTACACACAGACATATAATTACGAAGTTGCAAAATTTACCTTTTTTCCTTGTAGACATGGTTCGTGTGTATTAAGCAGGGGGCTAGTCTTTCATCTGTATAGAGATGTGTTCCCTGTATGGATATAATGCAAAAACTATCATCATGTTTTTATCGACGATGGCCGATATGGGTGGCGATGGTGAAAATGGAGACCCCTGTCTGTAGTGTCGGCGAAGGAGACGAGAGAAAGCTATCAGACACCTCCAAGTAACATAAATAATTCATCACATGGCTTCATTAGCATGCAGCATAGTCTCGACTTCATGCAACCTTACGACAAATCGAGAAGGCATCATCGAGACGTCTCGCGCCAAAGGCCAGCATTCACAACAACATCCCGACCAGAGTTTGGGTCAAGCAATGATGCTGACCCTCACAGAGATATCGACCGGTTGCCGTCAATGTCACACAACACCGCAGTCATTATGAAAATGACCATTGTCTGTCTGCGAGTAATCTGATTGGTCGAGACATGCAAGAGAATTAAGAGTGCATGTAGCTGTACGCTGCTGCCTGGTCCTATACCTGGTCTGCTAACGAGGGTAGGCAGGTGACACCAGGTGTTGTGGGGGGCCCCGAGGAGGGGTGGGGCCTGGGAGGGGTGGAGGGAGAGATGGACTCTATTCAGCCAGCACAAGGCCTGCCTCGGGCCGCCAGCCATATCACAGTTACTTTGATTATTGATCGTCATTATCCCCGGCACAAGCCTTCATCCCTCCACACAGCTCAACAGTATTCTCACCACTAAACAGTTAGCTAGGAACTAAGAAGATATCATGATGTGACGATAAACAGTAAAAATGATCTGGGAGTCATGAAAACGTTGCTGGTCTCAATACTTGAAAGAAAACTTTTTTATAATAATTTCAATAATAATAATAATAATAATAATAATGACAAGTTACAAACTGGGACAACAATTTACAAAAGTTGGATTCATAAACCTTAGAATAAACTTAATTTGTGTTTCTGTTCACATGTAAAATGTATTATTAATTAAAACTAATTAATTGCCGCATATTGCTAATTTATGATAACAATCACGTTCATATAAAACATAGAAACTATCGTTAAAACTTACTACATTACCGAATAGTGATACAAATAACAAACATTATGAATTTCAACTAGCCCTTAAAATACCTTTAACATTGGGAGAAATAGCCCGGGCTAGCTGGCTAATGTTAATTTTGATCTCTGTAAAAAAATAAAATGGAAAAATAGAGATTTTTTAAATTGCATTTATTTTTTAATTAGGGTTTAGACTAGTTTTCAAGAATCTTTCACTTGTACCACAGCTTGTCAGATTTGGGCAGGAGGAAACCAGCAACATCTGTAGTGGTGAATGTTGCTGTAAACCTGAGAGCACAGGCTGGTACTGACAGACCATCAATATCGTATTGGAAAGATAACTCCACGAATAATGATGCCAGGCTCCCTGGATGGGATTTGAACCCATGACCTTTAGCTCTGAAGTATATTCTACCATTATGTACTATACCAACTATAGAAATAGTTATCAAGCTACACAAATGTAATTTTTTTAACAAATTGTGTATCATTTAAAAAGAAATACAACTATTCATAAAATAAATGTTGACAAGAGGTATCAAGTCTGCATCATAAGCAGGAGGTCCCAGTTTGAGTCTAACTTATAAATGCCATTGTTGAGGCACTTCTGAGCAAAGTGCTTGGATCCACACTGCTTCAGTCCACCCAGCTGTAAAATGGGTATCCGGTAGTGTTAATCTTCCAGTGCATTAAACATGTAAATAGCAGCTTGGCTTGTATACTCCCCAGGATGATGAGTAGGGGAAATAAGTGCACTTGTACCAGGTGGGGCAAGTTGTTCACATCCACCATCGAGGTAGAAGGTATTTTGAGGCTTTAAGTTACAAAAATAATTACGGCAAAATATGAATATGTTGACCACCTATTGGCATGATTAGTGTTTTTGAACTAAGAAATCACCCCAAAACAGTCACCATGGTTACTATAGCCAATACAGGGTTAGAACCTAACTTTAAAACATACTTGCCTGATTAATGATATAAATAACAAAACCTGAAATTTTTACTAGCCCGTAGGATACCTTTAACATTATGAGAAATAGATCGGGTGAGTGGGAACTTCAATCCCTGAGCCTAGGCAAGTTAGTTGATTAATTGCGCGTTTTTATGTGACGAGTCATTTTTGCGAGTTTTGCATGGCTCGTGAAAAAATTACATTTTATATTGCTAGACCTATTTGGCCTTCACCTGATCCAAGGGAAGGCTATTAGTGGAATCTCGAGGTAAGCATCTCGAGGTGGGCATCTCTCGGGGTGCATAGACTTACTGCAGGGAGTTGATAAGGTACATTGAGCGTACATTCATCCACTGACCTGGGGAATAGTAGTACTTTTACTAATGCTTTATTAGGTGGATCGGTTGAATTTTAAATTATCCATTATTATCATGAATATTGTTATCCAATTGCAACATAAAGCACTAATTCATTTATTTATTTCAGTCCGTCAGGAAGTTCCGGAACACAGGTATTCCGGATCACGCCCTCACTTTAAGCTTAGCGCACGCTGGTGCTTGTATTTTGCATTTATATACACAGGTATAAACTCAGGTATCAAACAAGTTTGATTGTTGACATTGGAGCATGGCGTCTGGAGACGCATAATCCTGCGCTTGCAGTGCGTCAAGATTTATCGAGGAGCCAATCAGCTGGCTTCGCCCCGAGACATGCGATTAGAACAAAATGGTGATGGATTGGAGCCACGACAGTGAGGACACTTCAGTTGAAATGAATCAGGAGATGGAACGCAGATTGGCGCACGCGGGCGCTTGCACCTGCGTCTATAAATGTCAACTCAATGCGACACAGACGCCATGTGTGCTAGGCTTTACTCATGATAATACAGATGATGTGTGCGCCATTGTTTCTAGATTTAACATCCAGAATACCCTTGGTCCGAACTGCCTCACACATCGTAATAGCGGCCGCACACTAGTGATTTCCGTCGGGAGTGTGCAGTGCTCCAAATATAAAAACATGCTAGATATTGTGTGATCAGTCAGCGAGACTAAAAATAACAGTCGCTGGTAAGCTAGTGTGTGGTCAGCATTATAAAAATGGTGAGAACTTTAGTAGTACTAGATCAAATGTAACATTTGTTCAAGGATGATTGATCCTCAAATAGGAGTTTCATATTAACCTTTTACACAGAAATTCCACCATCTATACCTCCTCCCAACACACACACACGTACACACACACATGTACACACATACACAATGTACACACACACACACACACAATGTACACACACACACACACACACACACACACAATGTACACACACACACACAATGTACACACACACACAATGTACACACACGACATACACATGTATACACACACCTATATACACAGACACACACCCCATACACCTACAGACACGCACGCGCGCTCTCCCTCCCTCTCACAACAACAGGCAGGGGCCACTTTAGATTTCTACAGAAAGTTTTTGTCGATCAAAACAAATGGTTGAAACGAACATTTGGCGACTGTTGATGACCAAAGTTATGCAACGGTACACGTTACCTTGTCTAGTGGGGTTTGACCGTAATTCCATGTCTTGTCAATGTGTATGTTGCATTATATCCATACCCATGTTCAAAGAGGGACATTTGGGCCCGCGCTGCAAAGTTTCCACAAAGCTACAGCTTCTGTCCATCCCATAATATGGCTTCTTCTACGCATGCTCCACAGCCTTTCCGGCCAAATTCTGTGTGAAAGTTCGAACGAAATGGTTGTTGAATAGGTCGTGTGCCGCTCGCCAGCTGGTGCAAATATATTATCGATTGTGCGACGAACGCGTGTCATATCTTTTGCTTTGTTTTGACGAGTGAAAATAAATAAAGTGATGAAAATGTGTATATCACATGGCTAGAAGTGCTATAAAACTGATAATATCATTAGAAAGGCCGATAATTTACAACATTGTTGTACTTTTTGAAACAAAGTTGTTATTTGTAGTAATCGTAGACAATCGAAAATCGTCATCAGTTGGCATAGTAACCGACAGGTAGTCATGGTTGAACTATCTACTGATAAAGATGTACTGAAACTTATTAGATTCTATTCTATAATATGATTGCCTTACAAATTTTAATTTTAATTATTTTGGTATTGGCCCTGCTGATTATATTGTTATTTTTATTTATGTTTGTATGTGTATTTGTTACTTAATAACAAGTTTTAAATACTTCAGAATCCTCGTCTAGTTCCTGGACGATTACTAGTATATATTTTTGATGGATTATTAATTATATAACATAACGAGACTACATGTACTGGTACATAATATGATGTACATTTATTTAGATAAACAATAAAATAAATCCACTATGTCGTGAGTGAACGTTTAAATGAGATTGGCCAGATTCTGGCTTGGACCAAGGCCGATTTTTTGTATATTTACATATAAATATTAGGGCCGTGACAACTATTGAAAAATGCTAGTCAACTAGTTGGAGCAGGTAGTCGACTATTAAACCATTAATCGTTCTATATCTATTTATACATTTTGCTCATCTTGAGGATTGTTTCCTGTTTCGGAAAAGAGACACAAATTGGGATTGAATACTAGTTTAACAAAGACACAAAAATAATGTGTTTTGATATTACAACTTCCCGGGTTCAATAGTTAATTCTTTTAATGGACGTTATAACAAATCATCTCATGCCACTCATGGCTTCGAGTCTGGACATGGCCCCTCGTTTGGCAAAATTTCTTGTAAATCTTAATTGTGAAGTATTGATCAATATCATCTCACTTGTAATAGGCATTAGGACAAGCCATTAGTTTGTAATGATTAAAAAGGTGATGGCTAGTGGGTAAGATTAAGTGATTTCTTATAGTAAAGTTGCTTCACCAGGCTGCATACAAAGTGAAAAGTATGTTTATTTTTAGAAATAATGCGAAAACACTTGTTAATAATGTTCCAGACATGTCGACGAATATATACTAGTTGTAGTAGACATTCTGATAAAATATAGGCCTACGTGAGTTATAGACGATAAGCTGCAAAAAATGATTAACATGTTGTTTTTCTCTCTTCCAACAGGGAGCGTGTTATAGTACCAAATAGTCGACTACTGTTTCTGCTAGACAGTTGATATAATTTACTAGTTTCCGACTATTCGATTAATCGTACCGGCCCTAATAAATATTGTACATATTAAAAAAAAAACCAGAAGAATCCTTAAATCAAATCAATGTAAATAAACTTCCATTTGCTTGTAGGCCTATTAGTTATTATTTTATGGCACTTCATATACTATTACCTTTTATTTTTCGTAGAGCATGTTTGTACCAATGTGAGCAATCTAATTACCCAGTAAAATCTTATTTCTCTTCTTAAACATTTTGACATTATTTAAAAATGTAACAGCAATACGTCCAATTATCCGTCAGAGGGTGATTTATTGTATTTTATTGGGATTTAGTCGCTTTCAGTATTCTTTTCACTTGCATCACGACATGTCAGATTAGGGCATGAGGAAACCCGCAACATGGTAGCGATGAATATTGCAGTAAATCTACGAGCACTGACTGGTACCGACAGACCAAGGATAATAACTGCATTGCCATTCTACAGATGCAGCATCCTATCAATATTGTGTCAGAAAGGTAACTTTCTTGAACATTGATGCTGAGCTCCCAGGACGAGATTTGAATTCGGGACAATTTGCCTTTGGGTCTGAAAACCCCCACATCTACTACTGCACTACCACCCCAAATAAATTAATACTGCACTAACCTTTATTACAATACACATTTTATCTTTGCATGCATTTTTTGTTGTTATGAATCTTCAGTAAGTCTATCCACAAATATAATATATATGATACAACGGTAGTAAGCTTTGCTTTTCCAAATATTTTTATGTTTTGTCTTTGAATATTCAGTCTGTAATTTAAGACACTTAAATAAACAGTTATTCCATTCATTTCGGCTTCATTCTATTCTTAAATTTCTGACCTCACACTGTATACATTACTTTGAAAAATGACAATAACAAACAAAAGATTGTCACCAATATATACATTTATTATCATGGAGGCAACATAGAATGTAAATATGTTTACATATAATATACATGTGTAGAACTGAAATATAAATGTTCAGAAGAGAGCATTCATGCAGTTATGATTTCAATATTTCAGCAATAGTATTAGAGCAAGAGAGATATTTTGGATCAAATTGTTTTCCAGTATAATTAATTTAGTTGGTATCGAGTATTGGAGCCGCTTTCAGGATTCTTTCACTTATATCACCATGATCATGGCTTGTTTTGTAGTTGCTGAATGTTGCAGTAAACCTGCAAGCACTGGCTGGTACTGATTTTATAGGATGATGACTGTATTGCCATGGTACAGTGAGAGTGAATATGGAGTTTAACGTCGCTGCGAGAATCTTTCACCCATTTGCGGCGACCATGGTACAGATGGCGCATCCTATCAATTTTGTGTTAGAAAGGTTATTTTCGCGAACATTGATGCCGGGCTCCCGGGACGGGATTTGAACCTGTGGTCTTTGGCTGCGAAGGCCAAATGTTCTACTCTTGCTACTAGCAGTTGCCCCGGTTTTAATTCAATTTGTATTACAATCTTCTAGTTTGGCATGAAATGCATTGACCCCCCCTATTTCGTAGATTATCTCGGTAAATACTTCATGGAATGAAAAACAAAAACCTAAACCAAAATAAAAAAATAAAAAATATTGCACCAGTAATAAAAAATCTGTTTATATAACGAATACTATTAAGTATTATTTTATGCAGAGGGGCGACATTCGAGATAATCTACTAAATAGGGGGGTCAATGCATTTCATGCCAAACTATAGACATATGTCATCACTGATAAAGATTAAACAAGGATGGTAACTGTACTGCAATGTTCTCCATAATATTACATACTAGTATTATAATATGAGAAATTCCACAATCCGTAAAACATATACCAAATATTTACAATATTTATGTAATCATATACACGATGTATGCAAAATTAACATAAATTGACATCTGGTGAGCAAATATGAAGATTATGTACAAATATTGATTTGGAGTTTTAAGCCAGATTCCATACACCTGGCCCCGAGATTACGAAACTTGTTGAGTACGATTTTACGCTCAAGCTCAACTCTTATTTGGGGATTTATGAATAAAACTTTGAATTGAGCATGGAAACTTACTCAAGAAAGTTTTGTAATCTCTGGGCCTGAGCAGTGTGCTTATTGTGGGAGAATAACCTGCAACAGCTACATGTGTTGTAATGACATGAATCAAGTGTAGTAGTTGTAACATGACATGATACAGTAAGATTACTAAGCAAACACATGCATACCGATATTGCACATCAATCTTCCCTGATGCTGTTTCACTGGGATTCATATGCAGAATAAAATGCCTTAAAAATATATCCATACACATTTCAGTTTTGGACCCATTTGTCTCCGCAATCGCCCTTGTGAAGCTAGTCAGTGACAGTGGCCAACTGATGCTAGAACTATGCAGCATACTGTCGACTGATCACTGGGCTGACGGTAACCACAAGGGGAGACTACTATCATTAATTCCCAGAGGATTGCCTGCTGGCATAATTCCATGATAATCCACAAAAGTCCATTCACTCTCGGTATTTACAGGAGAATCTTGTACTTTTCCGTGCGGGGTACTCGGTTGATAATCAGCCGGCCGTCGTAACTGAGCGAGGCAAAGACCCAGGGGTCGGCCGACGACCAGCTTACTGCGTACACGCTGTCCTCGTGCTCCTCGTAGGTGGAGATGACCCCGTCTTTTGGGGGCTCCGCTTGTCTGTGGACATTACAAAGAGGAAGACACTTGAATTATAATTATAAAATCATCGACAGAATATATCCAGTTGTACATCATACTTGTATAGAAAAGTGAAATAATGATTAAATTATTATTTTTACAACACATGAATTTCTATTGGCCTTGAGAATACCTCTCTGCTGGATTAGGCACATGTACAGCTCTTTAGGGCATCCGCGGTTGCCTCCAGCATGGAGAACATTAACATTGAAATAAATTGCCAAATTGACTAGTGGAATGCATATTGATTCATAAAATTTCAGATGAATCTATATCTGTCCTAGCTTTCCTAGCTTTAGGACAACTGCTCACCTGTCCTCTCCGTCCTCATCCTCGTCCTGGCTGTCCTCTTCGTCCCGCTCCACAAGATGACCGAAGGGCTCGGACGATAGCGATACAATATTGTTGAGAACGACACGGCTATCGCTGCTAGATGTCAACACCAGCTGATCGTGGAAGTGGTTGTATCTAACTGCCCATACCCTGTCGAAAAGGCAACATTGTCTATATTTATAATTACTATTTTAAACTTAAATATTTACTTTATGAAAAATCAAATTTATCTTACTTTTTGATTGGTCAGTATTTGTCACAAGTAAATCTTGAATAGGGCTGAGAATAATTAAATAAATTTCAAGTTGAATTGCAGTTGTCAATCCTTGAATATCTACAATTTATATCATCACTGTATGATTAAAAAATATGGGTCAATGAGTATGTTGAATATTCCTCAGTAATGTATATGCCTATAAAATATATTGTATAATATTATTAAATAACTATCCATATATTAAAAAATAATAATTGCAGAATGCATTCTGTATCCTTGTTTGGTACCTACCAATGTGAATGTTCTGACAGAACCATTAACGCCTCTGTGGTGTTCCGAGTGTCCCAGACCTTGACCTTACAGTCATCGCCACAGGTCGCCAGGTAGTACTGCTTGTTGGGGTTGAAATCAAGGTCACGCACCAACTGAGCGTGAGCATTTTCTATCTGGTACACCTGTCTGAGAAGACATTGAAAAAAGGTTAAATTGTGATAATGTTTGCAGAAGTTATGCAATTAATTCAACAGAATTCATGGTGTCATAGTGACATTTATCCTTAACGAGTAAATAAAGGGCCATAACTCTGCCTCTCCTTACTTCATGGACCGGAGATCCCATCCTCGGACCGACGTGTCGTTAGCAGTGGCGATCTGGTTGCAGTTATGGTGAGGGTTCCACCGGCCACAGGTCAGCTTGGGATGGCCACGCCCCTCAATAGCAGTGGACGACAGTACCTGCATGACAAACATAATTGTCGTCAATATATACGTAGAGAATGATCATCTGATACAGTAGACCTCGCATAAACCGGACACTCGCCTATAACGTACTGAATCTAAAGTCTCGGTCCCGTCTAATGCTAATTACGGAATATGCGTATAACTGACTTCGCATATAACAGACAAAAATAGCAGGTCTCAATGAGTACGTTATATGCAAAGTTTACTGTATCTTCATACAGGAATTCAAATATTGGTTGATTTGGGGTTTAAAGTCACTTTCTAGAATATTTCACTAATATCATGACTTGCATGCATATGTACTGCTTG
>JAVCKZ010103018.1:0-23941 GCA_034780755.1 Lepetodrilus elevatus
TTTTATTTTGTTGCCCCCCCCCCCCCCCTCCTCCGCCACCTTCTTATTTTTTCTCTCTCTCTTACAGAATGGGAGGAAGAAAAGACCCCGGAACCCCGTCTTACAATATTGCTCTGCGTTTAGAAGAGGGGCTAACAATAGCCTAGGACTACATTACAACTACCCACAAAAGATAACGTCAGAAGCGACTAGCCAGGCAGTCTGC
This sequence comes from Lepetodrilus elevatus, assembly GCA_034780755.1. Lineage (NCBI taxonomy): Eukaryota > Metazoa > Mollusca > Gastropoda > Lepetellida > Lepetodrilidae > Lepetodrilus > Lepetodrilus elevatus. The sequence goes on from JAVCKZ010103018.1 coordinate 206, forward strand.
ATCTATTTACCGGCTCTCAACGAGCCTGCCTATAAAAGGTGAAAGGCCGCATGGAAATATTCATTAAAATTGAAATATTTTATATCCCCCACCGAGCGGGAGATCCCCAGTCCCTTCACTAAACACCGGCGAGATTTATACATGCAATTAGGTGGGCAATGCATATTTCACAATACGTACTTGAAGATGAGGTATAGTTCAGTTTGTACGGTTGGTAGTGGAGGAGGTACACAGCTAAAGACTCTTTCCCATTAAATGAACAATCTATGACACATAGTTTTTCGATTACCGGTATTCTAATGGAGAATTTGGATACATAACAGCGATAATGCATGAATTGTAAGTAATTCCCATTCTTTGTTGAATATTTTGAACATAATTAAAGAGTAGGCTGTTCATCGCTGTTTATATTTATATACAAATGGAAACCATCGCTTTGAATTTAATATTTCGATTTAATGAAATACGGTATCATATTTCAGAATGGTATTGTGAATAGTCCGATTCAATAGCCTTCTACTGTATATAGGTGAATGTTGAATTAATGAACATTCTGTATACATTCGTGTTCTTTTCAATTATATGCGTGCTGTGACGAATGATTATAAAACGGGTTTAGGTGAATATAAATTTATTGAACGTATGCATACTGATTTATACCACACGGAGTAATATATAGACTGCAATACAATGTCGCTCATTTTAGTAAAATGAATGCTTTTCTACTTGGGTAGATGAAATATTTCAGCGTGTGTCAACAGCACATAAAAAAACCATGATGATCGACAGTGAAATGGACACAACCTTAATGAAATAGACAAGACTTGGTTTTCAGGAATTGGTTACCTAACATAATTGTATTCTTGGTGATATATGTAAATATACCAAACGCACGAACCCATGGGTTATTTACAGACAACACAATACATACGATCTTTTAAAAGAAGGCATACATTGATAAAAATACGATCAAAAGATGAAAAGAAAAACTAATCATTCACTAATTTAAAAACTAACTCAAATTATTATTTTGATTACAATCACGTGTAATTAATTCTCAGTGTCAAACATATTCTTAATACAATGCCGTAATTTCTATACATATTATATTTCAATATTAATCGTTAAGGAAGACCTCGTACCCCCAACCTCCCCAACCCTTCCGAATCCCTCCCTACGATTTCTATAAGGACAATCCAGCTCGATCTGTAAACCGACACTCGGGTTTCCAGTAACGGAGTGATGTCTATCGTAAAAGGGCTTAATGTAGCACAACACGTGCGTTACATGTTACATATATGTTAATCAGGTAGTTCGATACACCTCGACATTCGTGGGAAACGTACATCAGCGTCGCCACAACGTACCACTAGGACTGAGGAGGAATAAATTAGCCACCAATATTTCACCACAAAAGTGACAATACACAGCTGGTTATAGTGACAATCCGTGGTATATCGCGAACGGAATTTGCTATATGGGTTGAGAGATATTTTCCAAAACAAAACGTACAAACACTTGTTGTTTGTAGATATAACCACCATCAAGGGCCAGTATTATTGTCCACATGTAAATTCAGAATTTCCAAACTTCAAGAACTCGCAAACGCCTTGGAAGAAGAATGGCACCAGATTCCTCGCGCAGAGATCCGAAATTTGGTAACTGCTTTCCCACAAAATATTAGCCGACCCTTAATTTGTTTTGTTGAGTATATACCGTTATGCCTGTACATTGCGTGATGATTAAAAACAAAATCGAAAACCGTAACCCCGGAAAGTATAAAAATTGAAACGCATGCAGTTCCGTTTGAAGCTATTAATTTGATAAGAGGGGATATCTGTGCGTCTGTGTACAGCACTGGATATCGCATCGGGGTTAATGATTTAGTTTAATGACGAGCTGATATCAAATTAACCCAGTATCTCCATATCTCTGATATTCCCGTCTCGCACGTGCTTTGACACCTGCGATAGTTCTGTTCGATATTACAATCCATGGAAACCAGCTATCGCCTATAGCCTTTCGCTTATATGCAACTATGACATATCAAAGATCAGATTAAAATCATTCTTTATGGAGAGCAATTGCATTAGTCATATTAAATCTAATTACAAATAACATATACGGTACAAAAGAAATATTATATATAATTAAAACAATTAATTTAATTACCAAATTATAATTGTCCTTATGGAATACTTAAAATACGACGGCTATAAATAGATAGAGAGAAAAAATGAAATAAATTATCAGATTGAATACTTTCTTCAGTTATTATTTCCACTATTACACAAACATTTTTAATTAAATGGTTTAAAATATAATAGTCAAAAACCTGTGTGAAAATTAATGTCACGCAATAACGAAGAAAAAACAGACAGATGTTTGTGTAATCTAGAAACCATAATCTAGAGACCACACGATTTAATGAAAATGCATTACTATTATTTGCATATATCACTCGCAAGTAAAAATCAGTTTATTGAGATGAACAAGCCATGCTTTCCACGTCAGAAGATGTGTCAATTTCACTTGGTGTAGATTTCACTTTAATGCAAAACCTACTTGAAGCCTCAGGACATAAGTTGGGTTTTAGTTGAAGTACTGATGTAGGAGGTAAGGGAAGAAGGACATGACGAAAGCTAACAGCAGTGTCGTACACGTGCAGGTGCAATACATGTCCGTAATGTCCTTTTCTTAATGCAGTCAAACATTGTGTTAATGCAGTATACTTAGGACATCAAACCGTTTCATTCAATGGTACGTATTTGATTAAACGTGTTCCCGCTTTGTTTATTGAAGAGAACACGCCAAATAGTTTTTAGTTAATCTTTGTTGCCGCCTCTAACAAATACATCAAAGATGGATCCTTACATTAAAGTTTTAAATGAACTCAAACGTATTTCTACAAAGGACGACAACGCAAATGGAATGAAATATATATAATATTTTTTTTGGTTAATCGCACCAAAATTTCGACCATTTTAAAATGATGCATTTAATTCGAATTTAGTCACCAATATTCCGTGTAGCTACGCTTAGTACAACTTTGTAGCTTTTAGAAGTTTATGTTTTGGAAACAATTGACCCTGAACGAAATCTTGATAAATACCCCCGATAGCGGAGTGTTTACCCGCTCACTGACTGAACGGGCGGTGAATGGGTCATAGCCGATGAAAGCCAAGTTCAGCTAAAAGGAGATCAGGTACTCAAGTGGGCGTGGCCATGCGTGCCCAAGTAGCCACGCCCCCTTTGTATAGGAAACGGATACTAAGTCTTGCATGAGACCTACAGCTTAGAAATCTGTCGAACCTTGGGATTTGGCGACAGATTTTATTCTAATGATGACGATATACCCCCCTTGTTCAAGCAGTTATCAAATTGAAATTAAATATTAAACTTTTATTTTGACATTCATTTGATTTTTAAAAACATGAGAAGCAAATTCCACGGGGGAAAAAATAATATTTGTATTGAAATATCCAACTATTTCTACACTGCATATTGCTCTAAATCTAATGCATACAGCAGTTTCATAAGATACTAAGATTTTTTACAATTTCTGCACTATGTGTAAAAAATCACAATACTGGTTACATTTAAACCACGATCTCTGACAAATGCGATTCCTGGTGTTGTGCATAGCCTACATCTAAAGAAACGTAATGTCCTAACGGAGTTTAAATATAGAGAAACCCGAACGAAATCGTCTCCTATGAAGTCCCCCACAATTGTTAGATAGCATCCCCCGGAGACGAGGCCGATTTTCTCATTCAATTTTCCATTCGGATTCGCTCGGGAGATTCCGCATCCATCAATCCCCCCTCCCTGGTCCGCTCCGCTCTAAGATGAATCCCCCGGGGGACTGGCACTTGGAACCTTATAGCGTCTGTACAAAAGGGTCGCGTCTTTTATTACGGGGCTGATGATCACAATAAATTTGAGCGCGGATCGGAAACAATTTCGGTGGAGTTTTAAGCCAAACAAGAAAACGGAATGATCCGACATAAAGAGCGACATATCACACTGGAACAAGACACAAATGACGCGGCTGAGGCCGTTTGTTATGTTCCACGATCTGAAGTGTAATTACTGACCAATTCCAGTGAACATTAGGAAGGTTTCCCGGCAAAGTAACTATTTTTGGATCCGTGAGTAAGATGACCAAATTGCAATAACAAAACCACAATTTACAAGCGCACAGAAAATAAAGTTTGTGAAGTTAGGCCTACTTTGATGAAATAGAAACATCAGTCGAGCGCTTTGTTTCAAAATTGCTTTAAATACATGCATGCCGGATTAATTTTAAATATTAATTTCGATACGCTTTTAATGTTACATTGGTTGTTTATCAGAAATATCCATTGAATTTACAATCTAATTAAAAGTAAATGCTACTATTCCTGGTGTTTGCGAACCGAAATTTAATATTAATTACATTGCTAGATGAAATACAGAGGGTAACTAGATATCATTCATAAATTTAAAAAAGTAAATGTAACACGTGCTTTATATATTAGAAAATAATTTAACATACAGAAACATTATGTTTCATTCTTTGGATTGAATTGTGCAGATAGTGTTACATGATTATGATCGAATCATATTTTTTTCAGAAGGAAATGTCGATTCATTTACAAACCTATAATTATGCAGGAAATATAACTAGTATATCAGTCTGCAAGCATTGCACGAGTGAACCCCGAGTCTAACAACATTTATCAATAGTAGTACACAGTATTCTGATTGTGTGTCAGTCTTGACAAAAAGCACCGTAGCAAATTAATTTATATGTAAGCCTAGTTGAATATCTGGTAGTGTTTACCAACACTATCAAATTCACACAGCAAATACGTAAAAGCGATGACAATTGAACTATCTAAACATTAAATTTCAATTTTGCACGCATACTCTTTTTTATATGTAAATATTTTTAAAGTACCAATAAACTAAACTACTTCTAACATATTAATCAGCTGTTACTGCAGATCTAAAGCAATGATAAAGGTAGTGTTGGAATGAGGTTTGGCTATGAATATATAACACATACAGAGAATATGACAGTTAATGCCAATATACGGACTTCGAACAAAAAAGCTGTCATTAAGAGGTACGTACGTCTATGGAACTCTGATGAAAACATTCATTACGGTTGAATTAGTGACGGAAAAAGCGGTACTCTCGTACAAGCTGTCAACTGCCAATCAATACTAGAAACTCGTCGACTTAAAGTACCCCAAACACAAACAAGAGTATAGATTAGTTTGTAAACATGTCCATCTAAACAGAGTAAAAGGTACCCACAAAGAATCTCCACAGAACAGCACGTTGCCAAAACATATCCCCCAATTAAGGAATCGCTGCTATCGACAGGCCATTGACACGAAACCTCCGGTCAAACCCGCCAGCTACACAGACTGAATCTACCAGGATCGCCGTCACATAATTGCAATATATCAGCGATTGATGGTTAATTACACGATGTAAATAAGAGGGAAATTGCTATATAATGTTCTCTTAGCGATGTCGGGCCCGCTTGAGCGACCCATCACATTTAAGGAGCACTGCATGTTGTTGATATAAACAACTCTCATCGATGAATCAACTCCCAGTGAGGTGAGAGCGCCCCACTTCCGAGTGCAAGTTATTAACGTGTCGCCGAATCTAGGATACTTTAAACCCGGAATAATAAAAAGAAAAGGAATCGAAATATATTTTTCTGGGGGCGAAATAGAATTTTTCGCCATTTAAAAAAATATATATTTTATTAGAATATATTAAGAGGTGTTTACCTTTAATTCGACCTGTTCGTCTTTGGAAGAATCCCGCGCAGGAACTGGGAGACTGTTGTTGGAAATACGGGGAGAAGTTGGAATGGAAGTAACCCCCGGCGTCCGCAGTTGGTCCGACGTTAGGATACGCGCACGAAGAAGAGAAGTCGTATTTGCAATGCGAGTTAATCTGCGGGTACGACGGCCTGTAACTATACGTTACACCGTCTCCGAAATACAGCATGTCCATGATGTGTGTTTTTTAATTCTTCTCCCGAATGTCCGGTAGATTGTTTCGGAATTGACTATAACGTCCGCTTTAATTCAAGTGCACGCGACAAGTCTCGTAATAAAAAACATCCGGTCCGGCCACTTCGTCCCATCCATTCACAGACGCGAGATAAGTAAAAGCTCTATCTCTGCTTGTGCTCCTTTTTTTTCTCTATATCTCTCTCTCGCCGATTCCTATATCCTCCCACAGTCTACGAGGAGCAGATCGCCCGCCGCTTCGCCAGCCAGTCGGCTCAGAACGCATGAATTTTCATACGCGCGAAACTCTCCATGACAAATTACTCTTCTGTCTGAATGTCTCTTCCTACAGCGTTAACATCCTCATCGTATATACACTGAGGCGAAAATCAGAATGCAAATGTTGATAGTGATACGGTTTTCAAGTTCCCAGTGATTGATACTCCATTGCACTGGTGACGGGCGTTCGCGGAAGCTTCTGCTCGCCACCTACAACCAAGTCCACGCCAGCGGTGCCGTCGCGTAACCACTTAGACAGACATTGGAGAGAAAAAAAACACTCTTTTTTTCGTTTGGTATGGAGTGCACTTCTCCGCTTTTAACTAAATTTGTATCTCATTCCAGAGTATAATTCTGCTCTTTCTCTCCTATTCCCTCTCTGATAATCGTTGGCCCTGCGTCAGGTACACGAGGTACATGCCAACAATAGTAGAGTGGGAGAAAAACCAAAAGAAAAATAAATAATTGCGTTCATGCTTGATGTGGTACCAATCACTTTAAAACAGATGTAACCGAATCTATTGATAATACACAGAAAATAGTTATAGCGCCATATGTTAACTGTGCAAGAACTATTAAAACATATTTAGTTTTATCTGTTAGTGACGTCTATACAGACCACAGATCGGGATAGATGAAATAAAATAAAATGGTCTCGAGTAGGTACTTTAAAAAAACCACGATTACAAAACATCTGTTTCTTTACTAAAACATCAAACTCAAAGAAACACCCCCGAGATATTTCTATAATAATTCTGTCCACAATGAAACAAAACTCTCCGCTCAAACACAACATATTAATGTGTTTAAAACAAATAGCCAAAGTGTCTTGTATTCACCCCTGCTCCCTGTTCGAGATAGGAGTAATGACGCGACAGTTTAACAATCATCACCATCCAGTTAAAAGCCGCACACAGAGATGTGTAAAGCGGCATTTTGGGTTGTAAATTGATTGTTCCTGAATCCTTCCTATCTGCCTAAAATCCCTGCCAGACCCCAGGGGTAGTTTCCACCATCTAACAATTGATTTGCTCAAACGCTAATGTGAGTTTTGATGCGATATCACACGACAGTAATAGAGTTGTAACTACCGATTAATATCGCACAAGCCCATCTGAGCACTTTTGCACTAATATTCATATTTTCTCCACAACAAGCCGGACTTTTACTCTTGCCGCCTGTCATAATCACTGACGACATTTTAAAATGGTCCGAAAGCTCCCGATCCGGAATGGAAAGCGCTCCTATTTCCCGTGGGACGCGCGCGGTGATAGAACGCAGGCTTAAAGGTTATCGTTGCCAACGTAAGAATAATCTACACTCTCGTGTTTCAAAATGAAAACATTTAATAGTTTCATCTTTCCCGCAGAGTTATCTTTCCAGCCCGAGGACACCTACTAATTTAGTTTACTTCGTTTCCCTTTCTATTGCATAAAAAGAAAATCGATATACACGCTTCGTGTTACCAATGCCGTTCTTTTAAACTGATATTTTGCTACTTAATCCTTTGTATCAAAAGAAATCGTTGCTCTGTCGCTGAGTTCTACTCGTCTATTGCAATCTTCCAACCTGGTAAGTGGTACCATATATAGACACTGCCAATGCTAATCTATACTAGCATTATATGTAGATTCATTCTGACTCGAAAATACTATGGATGCCTTCCGGAAAAACAATGTTATTAAATATTAAGCAGCAATTATTAAAACAAATATATATTGTTATCTATTTGAAATAGAAAGAAAGTTTATTGCTTTATATTAATATTAATACTTTACGCTAGTTCTCACGGTGTTTCCAGCAAATTTCGCTGGGATTTCTTTAAAATGGACGAAAACCTGTATATGCATGCTATTGGATCCTCTGAGTATGACGTCATGCTCCTCATATTTAATACGGGGATCTGCATAAGACTGAACTGATGATGGACGTAATTTCGTAACTTCGACAAAGCTGTTATCTTTAGCATAACATGGAATAATTTGTCTCAACTTCTGAAAGCTATTGGACACCAGGAAACGAAGCAAGGAACATCCCGCTTTGCAGTCGAATACGCAACAATAGTTCTTTTCCATTGGCTCCGAAATTACAATGATCCCTGTTGAAGTGTCATATAAAGAATGAGGTGTATGTATAGCATCCCCAAATAGGTTTGATTAAATATGAAACAATTAGTTTCCCATCATCCTGACATGGGTTTTGCATGTGAGTCACATTCCTGATCATGGACTTTTCAAGACACTACACTCATCAGCACCAATGGTTTTCTCTCGGATTTGAAAGCGAGTAAAACGTTCATGTTTACAATATTACACTATTTTTAATTGGTGTATCAGAAGCCAATGCCTGCTTGGATGGCAGGAACTTTTACAATGTTTTCTAAAGCCATTTTTTATGTATTATTAATATGTGACACTTTAAGAAAAGTGAGTATTTGGATAATACATGTATTATAAACACATTATCGATTGATATGCAATAACAAGTATCGTCTCTACGTACGGAAGTAATTTTATATTTAAATAAAATATATAATTAAATTTTAGCGGAGTTATGGCAACTGCATGTGCCTGTAATATACAATACATATCTTCTATACATACGGAATGAACTATTATCATTATTATTATTTAGGAACAAGATCTAATCAGGCTTTAGCAGATCTACTATAGCTGTGCCTGGCTAGTAAAAGCCCAACACTGCAATGACTATTTTTACAGCAAAATAAATCCTGCAACTCAATGAAAATCCGACTGCACAATTTTCCCTGACGATGGGGGCGCACAGTGATGAAAATCACCACCAAGCTAATTTATCGAAATGCTCGAAAAGTTTTCATTTGACGACATAATTAGCATGGAGAAAGCATTAATAAACTTGTAATGGCTTTAATTAGCTCTGGCCTAGCGTGAGCGATGTTTGAGAGTAACTGCAAAACGGGATCTGTCAATAAATGGTGCTGTTCATTTGGACGGCCAGATAAGTCTATGTACCGGACCACTGAGCTGAAAAATTACATTATTTTATCCTATCACCATTTTGGATTTGCCGTCTTTCTTGTGCCAGGAGAAGGAGGGGTCGACGCCGACTACCGAGGCCCGTGTAGAAAACTCGCGGACAAATAAGAAGGAAATTAACAGACAGTTGAAATGCCAACCCAATCAGTCCAACTCCCGAGCGACAATGGCCCGGTTCGGCCCGGACCGCGATCCGAGTTTGCACGTGACCCCGGAGACAAGAGAACGGGCCATGCTTGGTGGATCCCAAGATTAAATCCCATTCGCACTTTTTATCACCTCTTTCCTCCAGTTCCCTCGTCCAATTCCTCCCTAGGTTTGTAGATGCATCGGGTTAAAATGTTCACCCCGGTTAAATCAGTCTTGACAGTTGTTTTGCTCACGGTTTTCATCGAAATGACGGGCGATGTAACATCGAGCCCGAGAATCAGATTAAAGGCGGCCATGCGGAATATTTCATCGTTTCCACATTGAATTGAAAACGGTATATTTCTATTATGGCTAATATATTTTACCAGGCAACTCGAGATTACTCAGGACCGGTATAAATAACTCACTTCCGCTGTATAACCACAGTCTTTCACACAGTAGCCGAGTCAAACGATTCTACTCTTATGGTTAACTGCCTTCAAACTAATAAAAACAATTTCACAACGAAAGTACTGCTGTATAAAAACAATATTTGGAGCCAATAAAAGAGACAAATTTCCACTCAATTATTTACGAAAATGCAGCTGTATGCATCGCATCCATACCAACAATATGCAGCAATAACAATACAATATAGATGTTACCGTAATTAAATAATCAAGAGAAGTGTCAATTAATTCTCACATCAAATAACATCGTATTTTAAAACCAGCAACCTCCCATTACATGTAACTTGTTACTTTGCAACTTCTACTGACGAACATTTACATCTACATGTACTCTCAATAGCCATCAAGAAAATCCCAAACTCTGCGTTCTACCCGTCCGTACAAAGTATACGATGACGACAAATACTGGATTTGAATACGAATACACGTAGCTAGCAAGTTCATGCGTGGAATGCGCACAATTTACAGCTATTTGACGGCATTGTTAACGTACAAAACACTATATTGCGTTACAATTGACTAAGACAATGTGACGTGCTGAAGCAACACACTCTTTATATTCCATCTAAAAACCATAGTCCGTTTCCTCGCCGTTATGTGCATGTTCATTATCTACCACAATAAAAGACCGCACCAGAAGACAAATGGTGTAGAACAGTTCTGTCCTCACGATAATTATACAGTAACATACGTCGTCTTTTGTCCTTAGGAAAGACTATTAATGTATTCTTCAGGTGCATTCTTCTCAGTGTGTCGCCTATATTTGTATCTCCCATGGGTGGTGTTAATATTAAAACATTTTCTGTGACTAATTACAACAGCAATCACAGAAAGTGAGACGCTGGAAAAGATAGGAATACTCAGACCTCCCTAGTTGAAGACGTCTCGGAGGGGACATATCTGTTCAGACACTCATAGATGCATCCCTTCCACCCAGCCCCTCAACCCATACACGCATCCCTTCCACCCATACACGCATCTCTCCACCCATACACGCATCCCTTCCACCCATACACGCATCTCTCCACCCATACACGAAACCCCTGGAGTACTTGCCCTGGGACCGAAAACTGCGGATCTCGCTTTTTTTATCAGTCCCATGAATAAGTGCTTCCACGACTAAGTATTCTTGCTTTCATGGTCATTTCTTTGGGTGAAGGTTTCTTATCGCGTCCCTTTGTTAATAATTGAACCGCACTATATTATTTATGAGACGTACGTGTATCAAGATTAAACGTGAAGAACAGTGGACGTACATGCGAGATGCATGCATTAGCTTTTATATGTTATAGGCCTGCATACGACATACATTAGTACGTATACTGGTAGCCATTAAAAAAAAAAACACTATCAGATTTACACCAAAATCATGACACAATACTTTTAAAAGACGTTGTTCAGTTTACGAATAATCATTTGCCAGTGGTAGTGGTAGTATAGTTTCACCATATACTTTGCGAACATTTCGTTGTGTGTTTCATTCTAAGCATAGGTTTAATTTCCTATGGATAATAACAACATAGCTAAATGCTTATTTACTTATCGAATCCAATGAATGAAAAACGACAGCTCTACACGTAATTAAAGTGAGGTTTCTCCGGTAACGCTTGGGTGCCAAAACAGGCATGGATATGGAACTATGGCCACAATACACCAGTGCCATCATCGTCTAAATTCATTTTGCTTTGTGGTTCGAAACTAATATTCGCAGGATTAATAGATATGTTAATATTTTTGTTCAGAAATGTAAATACGAGTTTTAATTAGCATCAAGTTGTAATGGGTGGAACTGCTTTGAAAGGGAATCACTTTACACAAATAATCAAAATGCGTTAAACGGATAAATCCTTTGCAAATCTCATCTGCAACGGTTGCAGGGTTATGTATCAACATATGTATATTCCGTTGTTTTGACAAAATTTTAATTAAATCCAAACCAAAACGGATATAAAAATCCTTAGGGGGATTTGTGTTCGATTTGCAAGGAGGATTTAAGGGAAATAACAGCATAATTTCCCCTGCAAAAGCATATGTGTTTGGTTATATTGAAATATGAGACTACTCGGAGCTCACAGGTTCACGTGTGAAATGCGCATGAAGCGATCAGCGCTCACTTTGTAGCAGTATACACCTATTTGACGACAATTTGATGAGTGTGCAGAGCGATTTCACTAGGTGTTAAGAAACTTTCTCGGCGAATGCAATTATAAACGCTTTTCGTCGGTGGATATTCTAGGGGGAATAGCAGCGTTTCAAAACGAGAGCTATACTAGTAGAGTATATAAAAATGTACGCGAGTATATTTACACATAAATAAGCACCGCACGCGTAGCTTATCTTAAGCCCGACAGTTGAAACCATAAATTGTGGAATTTTGGGGGTATGGATATAAATTAAACAGCAGTATGCTTCTAAAGTGAGATCCCACATGGCCGAGACATAATATTAGCTAGAGACCTGACAATCATGTTTTACTTGCTTATCATTTGTCTCATCTCACTCTAGTAACACAGAGAATTAAATAAAAAACTCTGTAGTCGGTATCCCTGGAATCGGCCCGCACGAGACACAACAGCTGAGCTCACCGGGGAAAAAAAACTTCCGCGTGTTTCTTTCTTCTGATTTGACGGACAAGCTGTTTGTAATATATTTCGCAGGACTGACAAGATCGGGTCCATTCTGGATTAAAATCTCAAATACACAGTTGGACATGTCATTTCTTTCTACGAGGAAGACATATATATTAGCAATGTTGTTTGAAAGTTGCACTTGCACAATGTAAATCTATGCGTTAATTTAGACATGCCAAGTTTACGTGGAACAGCACAAAAAAAAATTATAATTGGAAATTAATATTTTTTGTTTCATATTTAAAAAAAAAGATATATATCTACAACCTACATTATTACACTGGCTGTTCTGAGAATATAAATCTTTGCATATTTACAGAACAAAAAATATTATGCTTAAATTCCTAAAAATAAAATAGGGTGTAATAATAACAGAACGCACGTATACGCCATTTCGTATGAATGTCTACAATATAACGTCTATAGCAATGCATACATGATCATGAAAAGACAACATTTCACAGGTATAGCATTGTTGAATGTAAGTAAAGCATTATGTGGATGCAGTGTTAATAAGCTATACATTCATATCCAAGGCCTTAAAGTCGCAACGCCTAATGAAATATACAAGAAAGAAGTTGTCAATTGTATCCATGCTCCTATATACATTTCAAGCATGGACTCTTAAGTAGTTGCTTAGCGTGAGCGCGCCCGTTCCATCACACCCTCCGTTGAAGACGATGCGCTTTTCCCCCCTTCTACGACTGGTGGGAGCGGCCATAGTTGTTCCCGCCCCTTTGTGGGTGGTACACAATTTCATTAAGCTCCGCCCATATGTCAGACTTTCTTAGCCCCGCCCACTAATTTCTCACGCGGTTCCCCAGAGCGAGAAACTTGCGGCTTTGATAAGGATGGACGCTTGCCGCGCAAACTAAAGTACTACGGTGTGGTTTTACACCGTCACGTAGCTAATAACAAGTTAAAATAATACTATATTACCAAAGAAATACACGCAGATTGGGCTGACAGTATGAACTTACATGGTAGGCCTATACATATATGGATAGATCTACCCATTTACTTTACTACTTTTTTTTAAATGAAAGAAAGAAAATTAATATATTATTCAGATTCGGTGCCATGATTTCATATTTCAAGTGTTGATAAAAACCTGACATCATACCCATAGATGTATGTTAACGTTCCTCAAATCTGTGATTCGTATTTCAATGGAGTAACAAAACAAAACAAAACAAAAGTTTTGACATTAAAGACAGTCTTAGGAAATATGAATCGTTTTATGTCAGATAACATCGGAAATAAACTCAACGTGCAGTTGTCGTATTTAAATTCAGATACGACGATAACAGCATTTTGAAACACGATACGACAGTTGTGAATCCCATTCAACTGATAAAATTAAATATTCACTCCAGCACAAAAAGGATATATGGGTGAATATGCTGCAAGGTAGGCTTTTCTCTACCACTCACTATACGGTTTGTATTTAGAGTGCATATCATCCCAGATGAAATGGTGAAATAAGCGCTTGATCATGAATGTTTAACAACCAAATCTAATGTTATCTCGAATTGGTATAGCCTTTCTGGTTTCATCCCGAGTTTACCGGGAACCGGGATCAGAGAACAGTGTATTTATTGACGATAAGAACGATGGATCTTCTCGATTGTATTTGACACACTTGTACTTATCGCGATTTAACTTTGAATTATACATTAAGCTGTAAATCCTTCACAGATAAAAAGAAATGTCATCCTCTAAATGCATTTCTTTATGATAATTCGTAATCGAACGAGTGTTCAAAACACTATACGCGGTAATAATATGTCTAAAGCGATATAGATATGTGTAGAAATGTAATAAACTGCTCAAGGGCTATTTAGAAATGCTAAGGAATGTGTACGAAACTCTAAAGGATACTACAATTATAGAAAACTGCCATCATTCATGTTTCATTTCAAAGTGTTAATTTGGAAATTAATCTACATACAAGATACATTGAACATAATGTTATGTTAATAAATGAATCGAGCCGTTTAACAGTAAATGTTTAATAAAACTATAGCAATTGATAAATATGCATCTTTTCGATAACAAAATAAACACGGATGTTTATGTTGCTTCGAGTAGTAAACAGCACCAGATATACATGTAAACAGTGTGAAATGTACATTGCTAATAGTTATCAATATGTCGCACGGTGAAACACATTGCCTACTGTCAACAACAGGCATCCAGGCAACACTGTATCAACATCGACTGCAGAGACACGGTTGTCGATATCAGACGAGTGTTTTATTTCACTTGTCAATCATGACTTTGTTTATACACTTCTAACGTACGACACCAGTTGGCAAATATAAACATATCATTGTGTGTGCTGTGTAGAACGTGATCGCTAGATGAGATTAAAATAATAGTATTGAGATGTTGTAAAGTTAGAAAATTAAGTGCTAAGTGCAGTTTTATTATTTTATTTTGCATTGTATATGGCCAGTGAAAGATCGTTTTTTAACGACTTATAAATATGCGGCTAATAATTGCTGTTAATTTTTAACGGGGTAATTGAAAACATAGCTACTAATAATAGTTGTGTTGTTTTAGACATAATTAATGTACTCTACTGTTTCTCTTTATGTAGCCTATATTTGCATAAGACGCGTTTGGTTTGCCAACAATGACAACTCATATGACTATTCAAAATATTCTGAATAAAGAAAATTGAAAATCACCAAATGAACGTATATTCAGTGTGTTTTCACCCCACCCTACCCACTCAAATACAATTTTTAATTGATTCTAAATATTGTCTTGATTTTTGTCTCATAAATCGCTGAGTGTATGCATTTATTTATGTTTTATGTCATTTATGTACTGCTATGTCTACCTATGAGCGAGACGTTAATAAACCTTTCTGTCTGTCTGTCTTCTGTCTGACTACCAAACACATTTCGAGCTATAAACACACCCCAACCAAAATGATTGTGATACTTGACCACGATCGATATACTAAACAAACAAAGCGCTGACGGTCCAAGGGAGCTAACTCATATTGACTTAAACTTCTGGAAATCCCTACCAAATATTTCAGAACTGAAGCACTAAAGCTAAAATACTTCTATTTATAAAGCTGGTGTGTTGAATTATATTAACGACAACTTTTATTCTACGTCTTTCAAAAACTGCTATTTATGTTTTGATTAATGTGTTGCTAGTAGTTTACTCGCCCATGCATATCGACTCGTATATTATACTTTATTATTGCTATACATAATTATGTATATTACCTTGATGTATCTTGAACATGAAAACGCTAGTTAACAGCATCACCACTATTACTTTGCATATCACAGGGTTTCATCGCCATTAAGGGTGTCAGGGAAAGAGAGAGAAAAAAAGGAGTTGAATATTTTCCCATTTAGATTTTCCTTTGAGATTGTATAAAGAAGCTTAGGTACATCAATGAAGTGACAACCCCAATACTATCGCTGGATTGCTGATTCTGGTGGAAATATGGAATGCTATTATGCGACTACGAAAAAGGTTTAGTGAGCTATAATGCAAGATAATATTTGTGATATCAAATAAGATTTTTCAAAGTAAAATTTTAAAAATGGTCTTCCATACTCACGCTTAAGATATTGTTATTAAAAAAGTTGCGATTCTCTGGAGAAAAAAACCCAATAACAATAACAATAATAATAATAATAATAATAATAATAATGCATAAAAATAATAATAACAAAAAAAATTATATTGCGCTAAACTGCATATACAACTTTTTTTTACAAGATGTATGCTTAGCTGCAATGTAATTGTACCATAAAATTGTACCAACAAGATATAATTTTATCTCCAGATGTTTTCTTATAAAGAAAAATATACGGCATCGTATCAGCACCATTACCAAGAAATATAATGTGTAAGGAAAGTATAAATGGGAAAAGAGAGAACAGAGAAGGAGAAAAAAAAGGACGTCATCGTAGACATGTCAACCTGGCGAACTGCACCGGCAATACTGGTTTCCCAGCAACTTGCCACAAATATTGTCGATAATTCTCGGTGGCATTCTCCCTTCCTTACAATGCACTGGGGGGACGGAATGAGAAGCTCTGTGGGTCGTCAGGTGAATTATGGACATTTAGTGTCACGTCGTCCCATAGAGTCTTCCCCGAACGCAGACTGTCGCTCGACGTCGTCCCACAACACAAACGGCAGCGGAAGCCATAATGGCTCAGAATCTATCAACTCTAATTAGACAGCGGGGAAAAGAGAATATGGGCGTATACTCGCCATTGTCTGGCTATCAAAACAGCGATCTTGGGGTCTCCTTAGATCACGTGGAGCGGCATTGTGTGTCACGTGACGCGTCATTGTGTGAACATTATGAACAATATGATGCCAAGATGGCGGCCTGTCGTGAACATGGTGGCACGGCGTTGCACGTGCGCGCGTGAATAAGTCGTTAGGGGAATGTGATGTCCTCTGAATGAATACATTAAGGTAATGAAGGTTGATTGAATTTATGCGAGGCTCCAGACACAACAAGAGGCGCCTGCAAGCAGTGGGATAAGTGGTCAGAAAACGGTCGTGAGCAACCCACATGCTCCGACTGTTCGAATGCAGGGGGAGACAATCACTGACATCCGGTTTACGAGGTGCGCGTACCACAAAATAAATTTAATATAATAATAATAAAATATTCTTGATACCAACAGGAAAAGGTTAAAACTAGATGACAATTCCGTCTTGATATTCACCAAAAATGAACGTGTTTTTTTGACGAAAGGCTTAAAATATTCCTCCCTCAATGTTCAACCTCAACCAAGTAAGGTTCCACTCTGTCGTTTCAAACTAATATTCCTTTAAGGCACAGCAAAAACCCCTCGTCCAATATGTCCGTCTAACCCTAACCCTCTATAACATCCTCTAACATCCATGAACACGTTCTTGAAGACGTTTTCTGCGTGGCTGGAATTAGCAAGTGCTTGTCAACATCAGCCACAAACCAAAAGACAATCATCCACACAGGCACCAACCCCAGACACCAGTACTTTTGAACTAACTTAGCACTAGCTCTTAATCTCTAGACAAATCTTCGAGACAAAATTTCTGCATAGAATACCATAATTAAGCTGCGATTTGTCCCATAAAGACCCCCGGCCCACGTTACCCTCACATGAAAGATACAGCTACCAATTTCACGTGGGCTCGCAGAACAATAAAGTCCACTACATCAAACGCCAGCGAGAAGCCTGACCCGAGCCATTATCATAGGTTAATGGGAAACTCCGAGGTGGGATCTACAGGAATTGACGTTCTAACTTATCAACCCTTCCATTTAAGCTGGAAGAAAGCCACAAAGGTAGATGTCTAACTCGGGCAAAATGTCGCTTATAGAAAGTGTAATATTGTCTGGTCGACATCTTATAAAGTAGCACTAAAACATTTTGTTCTTTTCTCTTTTTCTGTGTCCACACTTCAAAGGACGACACCTGTGTCTGATAAAATCCTTATAAAATTCCATATGCTAGCAAACATTTAGACCGCAAAAGGGTGAGTAGGCTCCCAAGAAAGTGCGAAAAAACCCACGGGGGTGCTATTGTTCAATGTGTCAAGAATGGCAATTAAACATTTTAATACACATTCATTTTTAGAAGCAGAGATAGAACGAGGCAGGATGACACTAAGAGAGAGAGAGAGAGAGAGAGAGAGAGAGAGAGAGAGAGAGAGAGAGAGAGAGAGAGAGAATGATGATGATGATGATGATGATGATGATGATGATGATGATGCTGATGCTGCTGCTGATGCTGATGATGATGATGATGATGAATGGAGGTGATGGAAATGGAATGGGATGAGCGGTGTTTTAGTGTTGTAGGTAGGAGTTACATATAGGACCTATGAGACCTATATACAGGACCTACGTCAGTTACGCCTCACATCGACCGCGACGACACAGCGACCGTAGTTTTTTATTGGCTGACGATGAGATCATACTGTTTCCCCTCGCTCATCGATGTCATTATATTTGCTACTGTATAATCGTATCAATCACATCCTTACTTTGAATGGAGTTGTTACGGGACGTCCCGGGCAAAATATTTGTAATACCTTTATTGCTTTGCACTGATGTAACCTGTACATGTTTTACTTTACTTTAAGCAAGTGGGTTCACGAAGTAGCTGTATAATTTACATATGAATGCTAACCTCCTTCCGGCGTATCCTTTGTTTTATTTCCGTGTACAGAAATAGCTTACTAAACGTGTAGCATGACATGAATGTATTTATTCATAAGCAACTAATGATATATGATCCAAATCACAAATTAATAGACAGCTATTTATCATTTCACTAATGTAGCGCTATGAGCATGATTTAAATACTGTGGATTTTGCGCAATATAAATCTTCACATTATTATTATTATTATTATTTATTTATTTCAAAACTATTTATATTATTATCTAGATATTCTGTATATAGTCTGCCGATTTGTATTAACCCATTATCAATTAAATCATTAACACCAGGAGACAACAGGTGCTATGGCCTATGTCAGTAATGTGTGATTGATATGCTCTTGCATTTGCGTGTTTCTATAACGTTTTGCTATATCTAGATGAAATATCTGCTTGTATGACTAGGTCATGTGATCTGATAATTAGGTCAGTGGGTCAGAGCTTCCTGTATATTTTACTACTGCTTCAAATAGAAGGCAGTTGCATCTATAACGTAATTGTATCTTTGAAAAGTATGAGACTGAGACTTTCTTAGAATGGTTAGTTAGAGAAGTAATGATGGTATCCACACGTGTGTATATAATAAAATATGTGCATACATACAACACAAGTAACGAAAGATCACGTAAAAATTAGCCAATAAAACACTTCAAAACAACAGACATTGAATACGGTCAATGGCGCCATGATGATCTACTGCCTAAACTTACATCCAATTATTAAATATGACCGCAGCATGTCATCCACCTGTATGAATGTGATATGCTAGAACTGATCTACGGTATTAGTGGGTGCCAATGCCATTCAGCACTGAACCACGGCGCTTGGTCGTCAACAGTGGCTACTATTTCAGCTGTAGACGCAGCTAGTAGCATTTCTTGTTGAAATTAAGTTTTGTGTTCGTCTTGATGCTTTTATCAACGTTTTATCGTCTCTATTGAAATACCTTCGGAAACACTATCACGTAACACTCCTGTAAGCGCTGACATACAGATCACAGCGTATATATAACAATAACAATGAATATTTGAATTTAAGAAAAAGAACTGCTACTCATTTACATAACAAAATGTGGAAAAAAACTAACACAAATGGTAACATCGTACGAGATGTCTTTCTCTTAAGCTTACTCTGATTTATTACGTAGGTAAACACGACACCCGATTCCTTCGTTCGCTGGTATAAGAACTAAGGGGTTGTGCAGGGATGTGTTCTACCTCCAGTTCTCTTAAGCAGAATGTGCCAAGTCACCGTCGACCGGTTCTGGCTACCTGTGGCGCCTCTGAAACACGACACCAGATCCGCTACCCGGACCTGTCTCTCGGATAAAGTGTGACAGAACGGGTCACTGGAACTGTATGGTATCTGTCAGGAGCTAAGTGATGAGTTGGGAAAATGTAAGGGCTTATGTGTTAACCGCTAAAAGTTTTCTCTAAGATCCTTCCTAAACTATGATACCAAACTTTGTTTGTTCGGTATACTGATGAACAGATTCAGCTGCAATCTATCATCATTGAGAATGTCTGGAATGTATGTCGTAAATACATCTAGAATTCGGTACCTAGTTGTTAGTGAAAATTAATACCCTTTTAAAACGAACACCTTAAAAGGAACAATTGGTTATTCCACCATTATGCATTTGAACATTTTGTTGTAAATTAATCTAAAAAAAGTATTCATCGACAGTAAATCTTATTCAATTTAAACATCGTCCCACTAACCCCGCTACAACCCTGACAATGTCAAAATGATGCGTCATACATTTATAATGTGAGTAGTAAACAAGCCTATGAAGGCGGAGTAATACACAATGCTATCAGCAATAACCGGATATTTCACAAACGGCGCCATTGTCAGAACTACTTTGTAATAGCCAATAAGGATAGCTCCCCATCGCTTTATTGCCGTGTTTTTGTTTTCTATTTCTATGCCAAACCCACCAAAATATTTTCCTAAACAGAAAACAGGTTGTGGACAAAACGTGTACGGAGTTGCCCTTATGAAGTCTGTAGCAACGTATAATCAACTGGCTATTTTACCTCAACGTCGAGGTCCAAAGTCGTTATCTACTGATAAAAAAATGAAACTCCGTAAACATGTGGTTCTTTAAATTTCAAGCAATTGTTTGGTGTTCTCTTTTCAAACAACATTGTGAGTAATATAATTCATAGTTAAAGATACGTCGGAACTAGAACGATAAAAAGATCTGGTCCGAATAATGAGATGATATTTCTTTGGATATAATAAATGTATTTGAGACCATTCCCTGCTCTATGTGTGATTGAAATAAGGTCTTTGTAATATGAAGAAGATAATAGTGTGAACTAAGTTACCTTCCCAATATGGTTGATTTTTTAAACAGAAAGAATTAAGAAAAGATAATCATAAGTCATACATCCTCATCCTCATCGTCATCATTGTCGTCATCATTATCATCATCATAATAATATTTACATATAATAAATGAATGGGGGGACTAAAGATATAAGAATAATGAAGATATTCGAGATATTATTTTATTATTATGATTATATTACTATTGTTATTATTATTACAATTATTGTATTACCATTATTATTATTATTATTATTATTATATTATTATTATTATTATTATTATTACAATTATTGTATTAACATTATTATTATTATTATTATTATTAAATAAAACAGAAAATCCTCCTCAATTGGTATACACCAATAATTGATATAGGGAGGAGCGTACTGAACCCCTCTCTCTCTCTATACAGTACTTCTAAGGAGCCATACGTTCTGTAACTCGTCTGTTCTGTTCTGTTCTGTCCATGTTTACAACTGGAACCACAGAGCCTATCGAGCATGTACGCCTGGCTGATTGTCAAGACCGAGGTGTGAACTCAAATCTATTCTCGACACGGGGAAACTCGGTCGTGTTTCACATTTTTCACGCTTTAGTAAGTAAAACAAAAACGAGCCGTCAACGCAGCTATATTAAGCATGTACAATAGACACAACACGGCTAGGAGACGAATTTATTAGAGCATGTACTGAGGAGGATAGTGCACTTCCGTCCATGCCGTTACCACTGTATACTGTATACCCGTTGGCAGTGCTCGCTGACATGCTTATCAACTGTCATGTATTAGATTAGCATCCGGAAATATACTCCAGTTTGTGAAAAATAATAGAATATACTTTATTAGGAAATCCGGAGAGAGAACAAATTAAATCAAAATGCACGATAGTCGTATTAACAGTTGTATAGTTTTTCGGTTGATTTATTGGATAAATAAATAAAACACCTGTGACTTTCTAGAAACGACAGCACTGTTTTATCACAGTTTAACAGCTGGTGGAGACGATATTGTTAGCTTGAAATCAAACCAGAACGTTGACAGAGCAGCACAAATAACTATAGTTACATTTTTGTTTCTATACCAAAAACCCCACAAAACTACCCAGGTTTTTTTCCATACAAGGCTTAAAGATGTGTTATTGTCGAAAGAAAAAGACTGATACAAAAGCCAGTCCGACTTGTAGCTGATATCACATAGCTGTATATCATTCTAACAATCCAAGAATGTCCAAATGTCCACAGGCTTCAGGAACTTCAAGAACTTGGAGACGCATTGCAAGAATAACTGCACCAGATTCCAAAATTTGCTAGAATACCTTATTTTGTTGAGTATACTAAGTGGTGCCTACATTCTAGTATAGACATAATAATATGACACCTGCAAAGGGATGGCAACAATAGGAATTCCTTTGTCCTTCTATTGTTCTGTTCGCAGCAATGTGTAAACTCGATGTTACGTTGCGCACATGTCCGACTTGAAATCGTGATCAGTGTGCCTTTAAAGAAGCCGAAGCAAGGCATATCAGCTGCTTTGAAAGGGGTTTTTAACAGCCCACAGAACAAAACACAGCCCACAGAACAAAACAATGTCCAAAGTAGTCCTAGGGAAGCCTCCGGCGATCTGTGTCGTTGTTCTTTACAAGTCTGTCAAATGCTTTCCAGAATGAGTATTGAATGATGTGAGCTGAAGAGGACACCTGCTAGCACTCACGGGCTTATGGGAGTGATCTACCCTTGCCCCCCACCCCCATTTGCACCCTCCAACCCTCCAGGAGCTTCAAACACATCTCCACCGAAGTATTATTTATTAATTATATGTTAGGTCCGTGTCTTCTCTATGGTTGACATATGTCACGAGTCGAAGCCTATAGAATACGTAGGAACAAGATTATAATGCAATGGAGTTGCGGCATAAGTTTGTCGTCATATTATATTAGTACAGTGTATATGCCTGTTTAAAAACACGAACGATATGCATTTTTCCTTGTTGCACATATATACATATATCATTTACTAGTTAAGGAAGAACATTAAGGTTCAAAATCAAGAAATAAATTAATAATTAAATGTAGATTGTAGGTCATTAGTGATAGTCATCATTTGTAATTTCGCCAAAAGGAGATTGATATAAATGATAGTTTGAACTTGCCATCGGCTGTAATGTCATACATATATTGATTAAATATGATCAAATTCCTGACCCGAGGCCCGGGTCAAAGGTTGCATTTGGCCAATGTCAAGGTCACTGTGTATATAGGTCTATTTACCACAGGTGTGTCACACTATTAAATACCGCAACATGTGGTGTTCTCGGATGTGCTACCAGATTACATGTACTTTGATAATAAACAGGACAAATCTAACGTTGGGCACCTGGACACAGGTACATTATGGTATATTTAACATCTGTTCATGACGGTTGTTGAAATATGACTCCCAAATAAGTTTTTTTAAAGCACATTTGAGAAATCTTTATTTAAGAACTGGGTTAACTACCGCTTACTCTAAAGACTATTTAGGAATTTGTAAATTACATTTTTTACTGTTATTTGCTTACTGCACACGCGCGCGCGCACACACACACACACGCGCACACACACACACACACACACACACACACACACACACACACACACACACACACACACACACA
>JAVCKZ010103019.1:0-10827 GCA_034780755.1 Lepetodrilus elevatus
GAACATTCAACATTGGCATGATAACAAGCTAGTAGTGATCAATGGATCTGGTGATAGGCACTGCAAGTGGTTCGAATTCTATTTATAGATGTACCCAGTTTACAGATTTTGGTGATAAGCGTATAGGTGAAATGTGCATGATTATTGTCTTTTTTTACGTACTTTAGATTGCCTCACAATTTATAACCCGTGAACCATGCTGAACAACATAATTCATCTCTGAATCAAAAAGAAATTTAAGGATATAACTTTGTAACGTCATATTAAGATTTTCTTTGGATTTGTAGTCACTATAAGGCATATACTTTTGTTAGCTTATCACCGGAATTCCTAGTTTTAAATGATACTCTTCGAAATTCGATGACGTACTTGCAGCCGCTATAACGAACTCCTTGACAGTGACTACTGCCGATATGAACTCCCCGCGGCCTACTCACCATGATGACTCTCTGTACCATGCGAGTGCGCGCCCAGAAGTAGATGATCTTAAGACGACGAGGTCCGTCAAAGTTGTCGGGGAAGAACAACTCATTGTCCTGCCACTGTGGGGAGGGGGGAGGGTTGAGTCTGGGACCCTGCTGTAGACTGAGGACATCCAGCCCTGGGGCGGACTTGGACCGGTGCATTCTGCTGGAGGGGGGTGGGGCGGGCGGGGTCATCCTGGACATCACTGGACATCGCAGCAGCGGCTCAATGTTGATGTTTGTGTCGTCATCGGAGCTGCGCTGTTGGACACCTTGCTTGTGGAGGTCTGCCAGCTGGACAGAGAAGAGAGACACATACACTGACTGACTAGCTCACTGACCATTTCACCGACATTGTAGGACACTCTAGGAAAGGGCTTAGTTTAAAATTTTCAACGGGGTGCAATTATGATATTTATGCCGAGTGAGAAGTCTTTAAATTTTATCTATTCACTAACCTCCATTCTTCTGATGTCTACAGACAGTGTGGTTGCAAAGAAAACCATCTGCAGGAAGAAATCTGATAGCACACCAACAACTGCAAACATGCAGAACTCCTGAAAATATAGAACATAGATCGTAAGTTACATGTAAACATAGAACATAGAGCGTGAGTTACATGTAAACATAGAACATAGAGCGTGAGTTACATGTAAACATAGAACATAGAGCGTAAGTTACATGTAAATCATCAAAGGAACAGTACAGAGAACAAGCATGAAATCAAATTTACATGTATTTGACATCAGTACCAAAATCAATGCAGTCATATATTTGACTATATATCAAGTTTCACAATTAAAAAAGTTATAAAATCGGAATAATAAAATTTCTGGCTTCATCTATATTACCTGGATAGCTGGAACAAAGGTGAAGAAGCCGACGAAGATAATGAGCAGTTCTGTGACCAGGTTCTTAGTGATGTACCAGCCTTCCCTACTCAGACCTGCAACAAGAACAAGTCAACTCATGGCACCTTCCCTACTCAGACCTGCAACAACAACAACTCAACTCATGTACCAGCCTTCCCTACTCAGACCTGCAACAACAACAAGTCAACTCATGTACCGGCCTTCCCTACTCAGACCTGCAACAACAACAAGTCAACTCATGGCACCTTTCTTCCATGCTTAGATGTCTGGCGTTATTGTTAGCAATGTTGTTATCAAGAAGTCTAAACACATACATGTTGTCTAATGAATGAGAGGGCAAGACAGGAAGGACTACTGACCTTTAGCGAGTCTGACCTTGACATCTAGCTGCACAGGCGTGGACACCACGGACTTGGTGATGATCAGCACATTCTCCACACCAATAAGTACCACCAAATATGGGAAGATCTCCCTGCAATCACAGGAACAAAGGCTGTTAATACTCTACTAAATATACATAATTAAAACACGTACCAATCAGGATCATCCTACAGCATAAAAGCTATTTATTTGTAAATTATTCTCTTCCTTTTGAGAGATTTAAGAAAATGACAATGATTAGGCTTTATCTATGATTACATTGCAATATATGGAGTTTGAATATCGCTGTTGGAATCTTTCAACCATTTGCGACGATAAACTGAGACAAGACTGAGAGAAGACTGTACAATGAAGTTGGATGTCCTTAGTGTGACACTAACCCGCCATTGAGTGTCGGTGCCAGGCCGAATGCCGAGCACACACTGACGGACACCAACAGCGACGCGATGACGGTGGACACAGCGCTGACGGCCAGACCAATCTTAGACTTGACCATCTCGATCTTCCCTGCAAGCAACACATTACCACAGCTGCTGTAGTACCCTGACAACTAGGCCCTTGTCAATAGAGACATTTAGCTGTCTTACATTCAACTTCAAATACGAGAATTCCTGTGTATTACCTCAAAACATTATATATTTCATACATATAATCATAAATTATCAGAAACTGGATAACCGACTCGCTTTAACCCTATCTATGGATTCCCTGCTGAAGGCAACCATTCATGCCCTAATGAGCACTGCTTTTGCCTAATCCAGCAGGGAGAGGGTTAATCTCGCGACCAACCAAGAGTAGAAATAGTCTGTTTGCTGATTAAACTTTCCAAAATGATGACACCCGATGCTGGTGAACTTACGCACGGAGAAGTAGAGGTACATGAGGATGACGAAGTAGGTGACAAGGAGCGGGGTGTACTCCACGAAGTAGTTGATGTCGCGGTAGTGGAGGTGCACGACACGGTTGGTCTCGCTGACGTTGTCATTTAGTGACATGTCAGGGAAGTGATGCTGCAGCTCTGACTTCAAAGCATCCATAAAACTAGAGGAAACAATGTCATGTAAAATAGTGTGAATTAACATTTTGATGGATAAATTAATTATTATCATCCTACGTGGTGGTGATTTTTTTTAATTACAGATAGAACAAATTGGTAATTTCATACATTCATTAAAAATGTCCAAAGAAAACACAAGAGAATAACCCAAAGTGATAAAAAGAAAATGTACCTGGAACTATACTTCTTCATGACAATGGTAATGGCAAAGGAAATTGTCCGTTGTCTATTGCGTATGAAATATTTAGAAATGCCTGTTTTCTTCCATGAAACACCAAATAACACATCTGAAACACAAATACAGGCACACTATTGAGCTGGCTCTTGTTCACAATCAAAATAAATGTGCCAACCAAGGAAAGCTCTGGAACACGTGTGACAAACTTGTAATGTTGTATGTTTAATTTGCAAGCACACTCAGCATTCAGCTCATCTAACATCAATGTAAAAAAGAAAAAGCTGCTTAGCCTTGAAAATCATGCTTACCTTTTAAGGTTGGCGATGATTCTAATGTTTGCCCAAACTTCTGATAGACTGTTTTTATTATTTCTGCATCTTTATGGTACCTGCAAGATAACTACATGTCAATGGAAATGGTCTACAAACCTACATTGCTCTAAGATATCAATAGTATTTAACTCAATGATGTAGAACACCAAAGTACCGGTAGGTCTAGAATGTGCTATATATTAGGTACATAGTTGGTAGGTGCTGCCATTGAGGATTTAAAACTTTCACATGGTTATCAACAATTAAAATACTATACGGTTTCAGAATAGATGATGTTAAATTTCATACCTGTGTTTATCTTTCAACCACAAATTAGCAGGGGAGACAATCAAGCAGTCATACTGTGGCAGCAGATGGTGGAACTTGACCCACTTCACGGACTCCGCCACTCGCAGACAAACATCAGACAAAGACCACTCCCTGTCGCTGAGAGACAGAAAACAGTTCATCTATTCAGGTTGAGGTTTCAATGTGGATGTATGTAGGATGAACGATGACCATGTTGACAGAAATATAACCTGAAGGGTCGAGCAATAGTGTGGATAAGTTCAGATAAAAACAAACGCTTACCTTTCTTTTACCTTTACATGTTCAATATGTTCTAAAATTTCAAATACTTGGGCTAAAGTTGGACGGAATGCATCGGTGGGTATCTGGTTCTTTGGTTGCCATGGTGTCACTGTGGTCCTAACTATAATTTGTAACACAAATCCTACAGGATCGCCAACAACCTGAAACAACAGGTATGATAAGTATGTTGTGATAAACATGTAGCTGTAATTTTTGTGAGAATGTTAATCACAAACTATGAAGTATAGTAGACCTCACATACAACGTACTAATTGGGACCGGCTATTTTTGTCCGCTATATGCGATGTCCGTTATATGCAAATACCGTAATTAGCGTTAGACAGGACCGGGACTTCAGATTCAGTACGTTATAGATGAGTGTCCAGTTTATGCGAGGCCGTTGTATGCAAGGTCTACTGTGTAAGTTCAATGTAGACGATACTGATCACTGTCACGAAAGATTCAGTGAACTTTAAAGAAAAGATGAAAAGATTGAAAATGACAACTAAATACATTACAAATGGCGTAGCAGAAAGAGAGCATTTTGTTTCAGAAAATTGATGATAAACAAAAAGGGACAAAATAACTACCCATCGTGGTTGTTTGAGCTCCTCGGTCTGAGCGTGGTGCTGTCTGGTGTCCGCGTGGCGCAGATTCTGCTGGAACTGTGCCAGAGGGAGGCTGTACTGCAGTGGTGTGTTGCCAGGTAACGGGAGCTTGGATAGAGGATAACTGTGAACATGGTACACACAGATATGTTATCATCATGATTATATACCATCGTTAAATGTATAGAAAGTTAGCAACTGTCATTTATTTTGTCAAAATATACTGCAATAAAATGTTACAAATTCTATAGTGATCATAATCCACATATAACATCTTTATACATTCTTATTGTGAACTTTTTTAACATTCATCATGATCTTAATTCCTATATTAACCTGTATAGATAACATGGGTTTACAAGCGTACCAAGCAAAGGTGACAACACAGATGACGGATATGATGACGAAGTACGGGTGACTGGCACAGAACAGTCCATGTGTGTAGTAGATCTGTGCCACCCGTTCTCGCAGCGAGGGCATGCTCACGTTACATCGCTGTCCTCACACTACCAGTAATACATCACACACTGAAGCATCAGACAATACCAGTTGTCCATTCCATGTCTGAAAAATAGGATAATCAAATGAATGTGAGTGGGGTACTCACATACTATTTCATCAAATTGTCATGATAGACAACAGGCGCGTAGCTGCCTATTACTATTAGCAGATACGCAGACGCTTCCACATCAATTTCCTAACTAACGTTATATTTTAAACAAAACATAAGCATGTAGTACAGTTACAGTACTGGTGCTTCCCGATAAGAATACCCCTAGTTACGCGCCTGGACATGGTAAAGGTACAATTTATTTATAATTCATGATATGAGCGTTATAATATTAAAGGCAGTTCTAGACTAAATCTCAACACCACTAAATATAAAATAAACAACACAAACAGTCATAATGACAGCATTCTCTCACCTGATCAGGACTGCAGATTGTCTAGCAGAGCGTCTGCCATTGATTTCCACAGGCAAACACACCTTACCACTGAGAATTGTAGCAATCTTGTCTACAGTTACACTCGACTAGCATACATACTGTGGACGATCGCCTATAGACAGTGACCCAGTGATAGATATCACCCGGATTCGTGAAGGAGGATGCAGTAGATCTGCTGTTTTAAACAATACGGCTGAATTTAGTTTATGATTCACCAAACATCAGCCGTGTTTGTAAACAAACCAGGGATCGTGAGCCGTGGCGTGATCCTAGGCTTTGTCTGTTTAATTGTGGCCACTAGTGTAATTCTATCCGCTAGATAGTGTCTTACTTTATGAACTTGTTACCAACATATTAATTGTGAGCCATTTAATTTTGAAATAAATGTATAGAGTCTGTTTTGGGTATGAACTAGATTGTTTTCCTCGTGTGAAAACTTGTAGATTTGTAAACCGGAAGTTGTACCAACGGGCTAGTGCAAGTGTCGAAATCATAAATGAAACGGACAACGTTCACAGCTAGTTCAAAGGAGACCGTTCATTATTGACAACATGAGTAATCTGAAAGAGTACGCTATTTCTCATTATTTCGTGCTAATATCACAAGTTAAACGGTGATTGTGATAGTAATTTTAGATAAATGCTCTGAAGTTGTGAAATATAGGATTATAGATAGGCTATTCTATAGGCAAATCTACAAGTTTTCACACGAGGAAAACAATAAGGCCGCTTTATATTCATCTTGCCTAGCCCACGTGACCCATCTCGAGTTTCTTCGTATACAACATCTTCGAAAACACATCAAAAAGCCTAATCATTGGACAAACTAGTAGATATTGGATAATTGCAAATTATTGACAATACAACAAAGTGAGAGACTTATTTAACTTTGAATAGTAGGTATAGGCAGTGCTCAGAATAAGGTATGCTCTATAGCCTCTAGTATTTATCAGTGTTTATAGACCTACTACAGTAGCCTACAGGTAGGCCTATACTAACTTGAGTCAGTCTGATGGTAAAGTATATGCCATTTATAAAAAATAAATATATGTAGACTACATCAATCCTGCAGATTGGTAGTATACTTCCAAGTTAATTATATTTATAAACTTCCGCACCATCGGCCAATCCCATGAGACCACAGCGGACAATAAGAATTATTCAATTTCAACATAGTTTTCTTGGATTCCTACACAAATGCATGTTTGAATTTTGTCAAAAGGACTTTATGTCATGCCCCATCAATATTCGTAATATTGTAGGCCTTATATTGTAACGGTGTAACCATAATTATTGTGCATTTGGAGAAAGAGAGCAAGTTAGCTGGATTTTGTGAAGTCTCTATATACCAGTGGTAACCAGAAAATAACATGGGCTACATCAAATATACAGACACTAATATCGATATCTGATATCCGGTATAGTTGCTGTGACTCATATAGCAAACACGTACTCGTTCATACGAGGAGGTCTAGAGGCATATGTGGGTATAATACTACGTAACGGCAACAATGACATTTAGACCCACGTATATATGCCTTATCGTTATCGTCTTATTGCACACGTTGGGGGTGGTCGCATATCCATAAATCTACTCAGACTACTGGGGTTGGGTCTGTTTTCACTAAAACATGAAGCAGATTCGGCTCTGACATCCATGTATTGTGTGTAGGCCTACCGAAAATACGAGGTCTATTTAAATGAACATGACTAAAGTGCAAATCTACTGGTAATGCTCATCGAAACAAATGTGAAAACACATGACGTAGAAGAATATTATCAACATTGTTTGTTCTAAATCTTGAGATAACAACGGCAAACAAAATACAGTCCCATGACTGCATATAAAGGGGTACTCAGATGCATGCTGTACTTTTATCTTACCTTTCACTGGTGACATATTTACCTTTTTCTTTTAGTCTACGCATTAAAACAAACATTCTAAACATTGACATTTACATACCGGATTGTAGGTTACAGTTTACATTTAATATTAATATTGTGCTTGGTTCTCGTGATACTATACTGTGTGCAGTAGGTGATGAAAGTAGGCCTACTTCTGACAGATCACGAAAACCCAATCACTGGAACCATCTGACCAAACTTGGTTTATGTTCACGTGTTGCTAACAACGAAGGGACTATATTGTACACAAGCTATATTAGTTAACTGCGTCTGCACGACCATATTATGCATAATAGTAAACATGAACATTATTACTTGGTATGATATTACCATGCACTATGCAGAATGTGTTCAGGTTGTGTTGAATACGATCCTACTTCCAATAGCTCTATGAATGCGTGTGAGCGAGTGTAGAAGCATTTGATTTCACCTTCTATTAATTATAATATATCTGATAATATTAACTTACATTAAACAGGGGGTTGAAAGAAAATGATCTGAATACCGTCGATGTGACTAAACACGTTTAAGAATTAACTATCTCTTAAGTTATTACATTGAATTGAGCTGAGCTTGCTGATCGTGTGATATGTATGTACGCTGAATGAGTGCGCTGAAAGGCTGGGTCTTATACAGGTGTATTCTTCTCCACGCCCGGGTGTACAGCCGACCCCAGCAGGTCGAGTATTGTACAGTGCAGGTATTAGGCCTATACGTCTTGTAGGTAGCCGCTAGTGATGCATGGCCGGTGTGTAGCACGCTCAGTCGACAGTGCATGGCTGGACGGCCTTGGGACTTTCTCAGCCTCACATAACGACTAAGGTTCTGCTATAGACATGTCGTCTTGTTGTTGTTGTTGCTCCTCAGGGGAAGACCCTGATAAGGAGTTTGACCCGATTCCAATTCCACACGGTGAAGACCCTAAGAATGTCACGTTGGTTCAGAAGTATGTTGATGACCCTAACGGTTCTGGCTTGAAGTTCTGGACTGTGGATTTCAGAGAAGGTTCTGACAGGACTGATTCTGACAGCAGCAGACGCCCTGACGTCCCCAGGGGGGAGATGTGGACTGACCCCGAGTTCCCCTTGTCCGTAGCCATTAGGGAGTCCAGAAAACTAGGAGTACAATGGAAAAGACCGCATGTAAGTACAGACGTTTTAAGGAGCTCAAGTTTAGTGACTCATTCCTGATAAGGTATAAACAGGTAGAAAGCATGTGCAAATACAAGTGCTAGCATTATTTATGAGGAAAGCGGTATACATTACAACGTGTGCAAGTCTTCCTGGATAGTAAAACGTAAATGGCTGTACTATCGATTTACAACATAAGTATACTGTGTACATACTAATCCCCAGGAATAAATATTAATGGGAAAATCCAACTATAATATATAGAGCGTGAAGCGTCACATAGCGTTCTCTTGCACTGGGACATACTTACACGCGACACACCGGTAGTAAATGTGATATATTGTACATGTAGTTCTGATACAAAAAGGATCTGCTATTGCGTTCGAATTGCGTCAGTGGAGACACTTTTGTTACTTCACACTGAGCTCAGAGGTTTGCAAGTCAGTTGTAAAACCGTATACAGTACGTATGGCTGGCAATGAATTCAATACAATGTCACTGCATGAGCCCACACTTGATCATAAAACAACCATATATTTTTATGATAGGATATTGTGGTTATTACCTTCAAAGGACATTGTACATATACATATAATAATAATACAGGCTGAACATGTATGCACACATGTGCGCATGTAAAACATACGCCTAGATACATGCGTATGTGTATAGTGAAGTAAACATGTTTGTATTAACTATTTTAAGATATCCATCTTCCTAGTAATGTTTCTTTTCTCTTGATGAATAGATTCAAAGAATGAATTGTTTCCTTAGGAGGTAATGACACGAAGATTGATGTCGCATCTCATACTGTAGAGACTAACGACCACTCTAGATATGTTACTAGACAAAACAGTACACGTCACGGTCACTTGATGTGTAAATAGTACACATTGTATACTTGGCATTATGCACGTGTCAGTTAGGCTACATGCCAACCTACCAATGAGACATGGCCATCGAATTTATATTGATATCTTTGATGTGTATTTATTTGGTTGTAGGAAATCGTATCTGACCCTGTGTTATTTTCGGAGGGCGCGTCCAGAAACGACATACGACAGAAATATTTTGGCACCTGCTGGTTTCTGTCAGTGTTGACCAATCTGGCAGAAAAACCGGAACTCTTCAGCAAGGTGCGTTCAAATGTCCAGCTACGTACTTATCTAATTAGTTTTAATGAATGAAACTCTTCAATACATTTTGCTAAGTTTACACTATGCTACAAGATACAGCTTGAATCGATCTATATAGTGACTTTGGATGTAGCATGACAGTACAACATTGAATACAAAGAAGGAACGAAGCCAATGAGATGGTTTCTTGCTCGTGTCAGCACCCCAGTACGGCTCCAGTGTACAGTTCATGGTCATGGACACAATTCATGGACACAGTTCATGGACACAATTCATGGACACAGTTCACGTTGGTTCTGTTCTGCAGGTGATCACGGAGAGTTCCTGGAGACCACGTGATGACGGCGTGTGCCACTGCAGACTGTGGCGGTTTGGAGACTGGGAGGATGTCTACATGGACGACTGTCTCCCGGTGTACGCTGACCGACGTCGCTACCGGATGTACGGTGCAATGTCCGACACCGACTCCAGCGAGATGTGGGTGTCGCTTCTCGAGAAGTCTTTAGCAAGGTGTGTGTTGATGTTTTAGGTCTGCTTTTCACGAAAGTGCCTGCTATTGTCTGGACGTACTAGTAATGTTAAATTATAATAGCAGGACACAGCGGATACTTCTATTTAAATCCACACTGTAGGTGCGATACTTTTAATAGGTTTTCCTGCACGAGAAGACGTGTGTGTCGCTGCCCGGAGAGTCTGTCAGGAAGGCATGTTATGTGCTAGATATCGGTGCTGATCTCTATACTTATTTAGGATGGATGTTGTGTGGCATTGTCATTTCAATCACACAACAATGGGCAGTCCCATCCTCGAAAACTCGGGCCATTGTGACTACAGTAACCTCCGTCAGTTGTGACTACAGTAACCTCCGTCAAATATTTAACGGAGGTTAGTGTAGTCATAATGACCTGAGTTTTCGAGGATGGGGCAGTCCTAACGGTATACTTTCCCTCTACAGACTACACGGTTCATACAACGCCGTCAGCGACGAGGGTGGGTACCCCAGTGATGCGTATCTGACCCTGACCGGGGGCGTGCCAGAGCGGCTGGACCTGGAGAGAGATGGCATTGACTCCAACAAGTTGTTCAGGAGGATCAGTAAGGCGCTCAAGAGTGGCGCTCTGATAACGTGTGCTGTGCCTGTGAGTACAACCATGATGGCTGGTTGTGTAGACATGATGGCTGGTTGTGTAGACATGATGGCTGGTTGTGTAGACATGATGGCTGGTTGTGTAGACATGATGGCTGGTT
>JAVCKZ010103030.1:0-10827 GCA_034780755.1 Lepetodrilus elevatus
GAAGGCGAGTTAACTTGCCCGATCACATGCAGAAATAGAACACTTTGATTTTATTCAGCAGGGAGAAGGTTAAGCGAAAACATAAAAACTTTAGATACTAAATGGATGAAATATAAAATTTTAATTAAAGCTAGTCATCCATTAACATGCCCACAGGGTATTGAAGGAAAGTAAATTCAATATGAATAATACACTTCGTTAACTCTAAATTTCACGGGAAACTGCCGCCAATAAATGCAAGGAACTGTTCGGCTGCCATCTTGGTTGGTTGGCTTCTTGATTTGATCATTCGCTTTGCGAACCTCAATGTTGCACGCATGTGTGTTCCAGAATACAGATTTGAAATGCCAGTAAAATCTTTGTGCAAAATGCACAGCCCGTGTGTAAAAGTGTCCTCTTTGTACATTATCAATTGTTATCGCGTATGGGTGAAATATTCCCGCTGCGACGTAAATCACTAATTCATTCATTCACATCATCAAGTATTCATACCAATGCCATTTTTACATTTACATGTATACACACACATATATAAATAATTTATATTGAAATAGATAAAGAATGGGTGATTTCCCTGTTCCTGCTTGGTATAAAGTTATAGGCAGGTGGTCAGTCTGGCTAGCCAGACACAGTCAGACAACAATGTCATGATAGCACTTCCTGTGGATGGGTCAACACACAATCTTATCTTATCATCCGATGATCTGTCTTACCCACGTAGTCCTCCTCCT
This sequence comes from Lepetodrilus elevatus, assembly GCA_034780755.1. Classification (NCBI taxonomy): domain Eukaryota; kingdom Metazoa; phylum Mollusca; class Gastropoda; order Lepetellida; family Lepetodrilidae; genus Lepetodrilus; species Lepetodrilus elevatus. The sequence continues at coordinate 732 of JAVCKZ010103030.1, forward strand.
CCTCCACTGTGTGGGGGACAAATATCTGGTAATCTAACAAAACACATCCAATTCAACATGCCATGACAAGTGTGTTCCAGTTGACATACATCCATCCCCAAACCCCACCCCGCCCCATCCGGTACACACCCCACATACAACCAAAGTTTGACATTGCAGAGATACCCACTTACAGCCCAAGGTGGACATTGCAGAGATATTGATCAATGTCAGCCAACAGTCAACAACATCCAGAAAAGCAATCTTCACATCCATCGTAGCAATCTGTGTTGAGCAATGAGACATATATTTTTCTAATAGATTGCTATTTTCTCTGCTTCCGTGTCACTGAAGACCTCTGTATATCAAAGCACTCCACCCCCGCTCTATGGCTTCTCTGTACTGGGAGACATGTGTGGCCGCAATACGAGTCTCATGCTGTGGACCTCGGCTATCGTTCTCGTATTTTGTCCAGACAAGACCTTCGTCAGATTCAAATTCATGATTATGATTCAATATCCAATTGGTTCTTCCTTCATTTGTAACCCTCTCCATGCTGCAAGTAACTGGAGATGTCCAAAAAGAGAAGTTCCTGTGCCTAATCCAGCAATGAGAGGGTTAAAAAAACAATTACTTAGATTATACCATGCTAGCAGAATGCTGTCATAATTGACATAACAACCTCAAAATCCCCTCGATATGGTGCTATCATTACCATACATGTTCTATTCTTCCCCAGAACATGTCTTCTTAGTGTTCTGTATGATACTATTCATTCTACAAACATCCAGAACATGACATTGCCCTCCATATTGTTCTGTCATTTACTATCCATTCTCTACTGTCCCCCAAGAATATGTTTTCCATATCATTCTGACATTCCTATCCATTACTTATCCAGAACATGTCCTCCATAGAGTTCTGTCATTACCATCCATTCTCTACTCTCCCCTAGAACATGTCCTCCATAGTGTTCTGTAAGATATTATATTACACCCCCAGAACAGGGCTCAATAGTGTTCTGTAAGATACTATCCATTGCACCCCCAGAACATGGCCTCCATAGTGTTCTGTAAGATACTATCCATTACACCCTCAGAACAGCGCTCAATAGTGTTCTGTAAGATATTATCCATTACACCTCCAGAACATGATCTCCATTGTGTTCTGTGATTACCATCCATACTCTACTTTCCCCAAGAACATGTCCTCCATAGTGTTCCATAAGATAGTATCCATTACTTATCCAGAACATGTCCTCCATAGACTTCAGTCATTACCATCCATTCTGTGCACTCTGCCCTGAGCTTGTCCTGAGGGAGTAACTAATGGAGTGTGTACTGTTGTGTCTCCTGCTCTCTTTCATACTCTAATAACGGCACCAAACACCCAGCCAAATGACTCTTGCACTTTCTACTGGTGTTGTTGGAGCTTAGCGCAGACATTCATGTCACACAGTTTGTGTGTGTATGTCAATAGGTTAAGACAGCCGGCCTGGTGGGGGAAGTTCTCTGATAGTCCTGGCCACAGCTGCAGGTGCTTCTGCTCACTGCCAATTTGCCGTCCTCTCTCAGTTGAAATTCCCCGCTGGCTGCAGGCACACGACACAAAGGTTCTGCTCATGCCAATTTGTACTTCATCAGTCAGAGACTACCATACCTTTCACAGGCTAGTATACTAGAGGTCTACCGTACTTGTCATAGACTACCACAGTGGTCACAGACTACCACAGTGGTTACAGACTACCCCAGTGGTTACAGACTACCACAATGGTCACAGACTACCCTAGTGGTTACAGACTACCACAATGGTCACATAATACCCTAGTGGTTATAGACTACCCCAGTGGTCACAGACTACCCCAGTGGTTACATACTACCACAATGGTCACAGACTACCACAATGGTCACAGACTACCCCAGTGGTTACAGACTACCCCAGTGGTTACATACTACCACAATGGTCACATACTAACATAGTGGTTATAGACTACCACACTGTTCATGGACTACCACACAGACTACCACACAGACTACCACACAGACTATCATACCTTTTCACAGACTATCACAGTGGTCATAGACTATCACATTAGCCACATACTACCACAGCAAGTCCTCTCTACAACTCTAACCACCATTGGCAACCCGAGCCGCAAGTATAAATACTAGTTAATGGCCTCTGCACCTCACATTACAGGTATTCAAAGTGCACTAACGCTGTTAGCCCGGCCACAGACGGGAGATCAGGTGGCAGTCATGTGTGTCATTATCATACGTGGAATAGCTTCCGACTCAATAGGAAGAAGGAAGCTTATCATCTTACACATATGAATTGAATTAAAAGTGTGCCAGTGGCCGCTATATGATGTTATATGATGTTCAGATCACTAAAGGTATGGTTCTCGCTGTGGAGATCTCTCTTGTACCAAACAGTGTAGCTTTCTCCAACCTTAACAATGGGGCAGTATATGGCTACGGTTGGTATAAAGGCTACACGCTAACATTAACAATGCTACAGTATATGACAAAGGTTGAATTTAAGGCTACACGCTAACATTAACAATGCTACAGTATATGCCAAAGGTTGAATTTAAGGCTACACACTAACTTTAGTAATGCTACAGTATATGACAAAGGTTGAATTTAAGGCTACACACTAACTTTAGCAATGGTACAGTATATGGCAAAGGTTGAATTTAAGGCTACACACTAACTTTAGCAATGGTACAGTCTATGTCTAAGGTTGAATTTAAGGCTACACGCTAACTTTAGCAATGGTGCAGTCCATGACAAAGGTTGAATTTAAGGCTACACACTAACTTTAGTAATGGTGCAGTCTATGTCTAAGGTTGAATTTAAGGCTACACGCTAACTTTAGCAATGGTGCAGTCCATGACAAAGGTTGGAGATAAAGCAATCTTAGAGTTACACTGTTACATAAGGTTAGCACAGTGCAGTAAGTGTTCATCAAGGATTATAGATCGGCAAGTATTGAGCCATAGGAAGATGGTGTTTTTTTAATAACCAACATCGATAATTAAGTAGGTCAGAGCTATAAGTAATAATTGCAATCTTCAGTTATGTATTACCTATTTACCAATCTATTACATTTATCCTCCTGTACATCATACTAAATCTAATAAATTTAACATCAATAACTGCTTTATGCTGTTGTCAAGGATGAACATTGTAAAGCAGCATACCGTACTTATCAACAATTAGCTACGATAATTTCTTGATCCATTGGATGTTTGAAATCATGATTTTCAATAAATAAACACAGAAATATAATGTTAGTATTGTCAGAGTATGATAATTAATTGATGCAGTTTATGTTTGAAATCATGATATATTTTTTTTAATCTACTCTAAATTATACTTTTTATTGTCACCTTTGTATGAATTTTTTTTTTTAATTTAAATTTGTGAAATGATTTCTTACCTGCACATTCCACAAGAGAAACAAGACAGCAACCCGTTACCGTTTCTTCCGAGCGAGAAACAAGACCACAATATGTTACTAAGTTCACATGAGCACATAACTGTCACGCGTCGTGTCCTCGGCACTGAAACTCCAGACCGACATACGTCAAGATTGAATTCGTCGACATGCCAAATGCAATCAGCCTTTATCTCCATACATTAACCAAATTCTAATCCAAATCATTCAAAAGACACACTAATGGAAGTAAATGATGGGCAGCATGTCGTCGGAGAAATCCTCGGAGAAATACCTTCCCACCGGACGTAGAGATCGTCCGCCACTGTCAACAGTTACAGAACTTCGCCGACAGATAATCCCAGGTATCTCCACGCATACCCCCTCCTCTCGCAAATCACCATAAATGAATATCCAATAACCTGTACAGCGAAACACGTCCCCGAGAGAAACAAGCCATTAGTCCACTTGATAATCCACAGTCCACAAACTTGAACATCGTCTCCGATGATGACATATTAATTTGCGATTGAAGAACATCAGGGTTTGTGTTGCCATGATCAATACGACGGAGAGGATGGACACGAGGTGGGAAGAGACACGTGCTGGGGTTTGTGGCAACATGTGCGATGGAGCTGTCATCTACTCGTTCTCATTAGCCACCTATATAGCTTGGCCATGTTAGGAGACGCGGCAGTGGTACGTGGCTCGCGGTGCCACCGCATATATCCGTCTCTGCCAAGGACATCAGAGCGGAGGACTACCGGAGGACTACCAGAGGAACCTAGGAGGAACCTCGGAAGAACCCTGGAGGAACCTGGGAAACCCTGGAGACATCACTTTCTCCTGTATTTATTGAACATGCCTATCTATCCATTGTTATGCTGCACCTTGAGCAATACTACAAGCAGTATACATGGCTTTGGCACAACATTCTTACTATTTATTTATATATTATTATTTTTATTTTTATTTTTATTTTCATTTTATTTACCTCATTATTTTTATATTATTATTTTTATTATTATTATTAATATTATTATTATTATTGTAGCATAGCACTGTCCATGAGAGGTTAATCTTGTACAGCAACATTTACTGGCAATATTGAACAAACTTATCTATTCGTCATGTAGCACTGTCCACCACAAGAACTTTCCCACTGTTGTGCCCTGTTATCTGAGTATTCAATATACAGATTACCGGCCCAAAAATTATGAGACCTTTTTCCGTACAATTTCATGTTCAACTCGGCTACTGGCAATATTGAATAAGTCCATCTATTCATTACATACCGGTAGTACAATTCCTGACAACAACTTTAACATGATGTTACCTAGTCTTAGCTTCTGACAATATTAAACATGTTACAGGATTCATATTAATCTCACATTTCAATGTCAGAAATCAATTAGAAAGTTATCCTGATAAGATTCCTGACGAGATTCCACTAATATTGACGTAATGCTTGGATGCTTGGCTTGGTAGCTATGGCGACCAGCGTCTGTATTCTTCTCCCTACAAAGCAAACACTTGCAATTCAGCTGTCCGAACAATGTGATTACCGTGAGGCTAATTGTGAATGACAGGATATCTCGGCCCGACATGACAAACCCGGGCTTCTGAACAAGCCGCAGTAGAGAAGACTAAAAGTATACTTGGGGCGTAATCAAACGGTAGAAGACCATTAGTCGTCAATCAATGTCAATCAGGGTCGTCAGTCTGATGGAAAACATTCAACACAATTGTCATAATATCAATTATCATCTGATCGATTTCCGTCATTCAAGGTTGGGTATTTAATTGCCACCCAGCAGTGCTCGCCAGAGGATGTCAGTTTCATGTCAGTTTCATGTCAGTTTCGTGGCAGAACCCTGCTATCGCTCATCTGAGTTTTGATACGATCAGCCCGGTGTCAAACCGTGATTGCTGATGAAAAATAGCATATCTGGTAGCTATAAGATGATCCATAATAAATCAGCGACAAGTCCAAATTTGAGATCTCTATGGTAAAGGTGAAAAGTATCTTATCCAATCTAGCCATTAGAAAAGTACAAATAAGTTTAAAGGCATAATATCACAGTTGGTTTACCGATAGAGTGGCCTAGCACGGTTTTACCTGAAAATATATGCATTTGTTTTGACACATGTCTCACTAATTATCAATATTTATATTTGTACTCTTATATAATACGCACCCCCGCGTGAGGTCAGTTTTGTGGTATGAAAAGTGTGCATTATACACAGGAAATAACAGTGATATTTATTAATTAGCAACGACTCGCACATATTGGCACCAGTGGTCATGACAGATGACTTTGACCGTGTTCACTGAGTAGAGTTATCTCCCTTAGTCAGGGACCAAGAGGAAATGTGAGATTGTACGTATTTTATATGGGTTATACCAGGAAGTGTAAACTGCAATGGAATTTTACCTATCCTACAGCAGTAAACATATATTTGGATGTACAATAGCGATGATGTGTATGCTAAGAGTATGGACTTTGCATTTTTAACTCCAATTCGGTCCAAAACGACAACTTAACCTGTGTCAGACTGTGATATTATGACTTTAATGAATATCTATCCAGTTCAATTTGAAAAGAAGCAAATGAGATTATTATTTTTAATAAAATAAATGAAATTCACTCTATACTGATTGTTACATGTGACTTTAACACCTAACTGAAGGCTAATTCTGATAAAGTGGCAATGTTCGCTAGTTTATATATACATTAATATAGGATGGCAACTTCCTGTTTGTCAATCCCCTCTCATGATATATATTTTATTGTATTGTTAATGGCATGTGTGTATACATCACTTCATCATAATGAAATCATATATTAATTATATTTCTAAAAATAAAAATATTAATATTGCAAGTAAGAATGATCGTTTCACTAAATGTTTTTCTTCCATAAATAAATTTCTATTTGACAAACATTATCTGTTAAACAAAAAGTTCTCATATATTTTTATTGTAAAAGTTTTATAATGGTTATTTAACTCTCTCCATGCTGAAGGCAACAGTAGTTGCCCTAAAGAACAGTGTCTGTTCCTAATCCAGCAGGGAGGGGGTTAACCTTCTTCTTCTGTAGATGCCAGAGTCTGAATTGATGGTGGTTAACCCAGAATAATGATGATCAAGCCAAATAAGCATCATTAAATAGCAGTAACAATCAAACTTTACTTGAAGACATAGAAACCCAGCATCTCGTATACCATGCTGATTTACAAAGATCGTCATTATTTCCTTAGTATTAAAATGGCTCAATGTGCACTCATCTGACCTTCTCAAATCCCTGAAGAGACGAACATACCAATTTCTGAGTCAGTTTATCCTGCATACCGCCAGACATAACAACTGGCACAAAAGTACTTATCTGCGGGATTTAGTTTGGAAATGTTTAACTCTCGTTATGCTGTAGGCAACCGGAAATACCTAAAAGAGCAGTGCCTGCGGCTAATTCAGAACGGAGATGGTTAAAGGTTAAACACTCTTATTAAGTCTTGGGTATAACTGCATGCATTTGTACGTGACCAGATCAGCTAGAATTTACAGAGAGTGTACAAAGTTATGTGCTTGTGTCAGAAGTGTGTCGTGTCCAGTATCACCACACATATACACATAAAAAGAAAAAACTTAGTGTGAACATATCGAGGAAAAAGTTAAATTTGAATCATTTCATGTACTATATATGCAGTGTTTTTGCTTCCCATCGGCCATCGGCAATTGGCCGATTTATTTTTCAAATGTCCAAAATGGCATGTTTAAAATACATATATTATTACCAAAATGTCTGAAACTCTTTTACTCATTTTGAGTCATTCGGGACAATTTTCTGAAACAACATTTTTTGCAGCTGAATCACTGATATGTGACGTGAATATATAGCCTTTATTGTAATTTCTGAATTGAAAAAATGAACTTCCCACCCATAACTGTTAAGAAGTCTTGACAAGGTCACGATAAGGGATGAACAACAGACTTTACATAACTGTTCATTTACAGTTTGCTCAATTTATTTATTAGGTTTGTCATGTTCTTGTGTTTCCTGTTAAAGGTGGGGTGTGTGGACCCATTACAATAATGTGAATACTAGTTAAAATGGTAAGCAGAAGAACATAAACCATATCCTCTGGGAATTGTATGTTATTTCAATTATTTTAAACATGAGACTGTGTAACCACAATACGTTACTTGACACTGAGTGATTATGGAGTTTAATGTCGCTGCGGAAATCTTCCACCCATTTGCGACGATTTGCTTGACAAGTAGCTGGAGAAAATAGTATTAAATACTAGACAGAATATAATAATTGGATACTACACATTTCTAGTCTTCTTAGGCTTAATCCAGTAAAACATATGGCAGCCCATAGAAGCATAAAAGAAATGTTGGCATTAACCCTCTCCCTGCTGGAGGCAACCTGAGATGCCCTAAGACCTGTGTCTGTGCCTAATCCATCAGGGAAAGGGTTAATGTAGCACAGAAGAACTACACCACAGGGAATGTCATCATGAACAGTGCTGCTCCTATAGAAGTCTTGGACTGCCTTGTCAAACTTATAAGAACAGCTGTTTACGGTACTTACCACAACAGGGAATCTAATTAAGACTTGAAATTTGAGAGAATACTGCTTATTATTTCTAGGCCTAGAAATTCCATGTTTCTAGACAAGTTGAGCAAGGACACCTAATTTTGGGTCAAAATTTAATTTGTGATTGCTGCGCTAATTTGTTTGACATCAACTTTTGTATTCCTACACCCACATAGGAAGCTGTAATACATCAGCAAAGTAGGGTTAGACCAGTAAATTAGGGTCGATGACCAGCCAAGTAGGGTTAATGATCGCCTTCCAAGTACAGTTACAGGTCGCCGCAAATGGGTGAAAGATTCCCACAGCGACGTTAAACTCACTCACCAGGTACAGTTCTTGCTTATTTCCCTGTACAGTAATATTTCAGGGTTATATCCTTGTAATTGCAACTTGCGTAAATCTAGGATGAGTAACGAAGGCGTGGGTTTCTTAACATGTGTCAATATGATGTATGGGACTTACTGTTATCATAGTACACTATGTTACTGTACCTCCATATGACAGTAAAATGTTCCATAAATAGATAATAAATAAATTATTATTAAATACAAACATGAAATAAACACATTATAATAACATGGAGTGAAACTGAATTTAAATCCAATAAAATCAAATAAATCAAATAATTAATTAAATTAAACAAACTAAAACAAAAAGGTGTTTTGGTAAATTAGTAAGTAATACAATTAAAGTAAGTACATGAAAAATTAAAATTAAAAGTACAGTGATCCCTCGATATAACGCCCTTCGATGCACTGTGGATTCGGATACAACGCGGGGTCCAACGTTGACCCCATTTTTAAAAAGAAAATCAATATTATTTTTCCCCCCAATTATATTCGTTGATATAACGCAGGTATTATAACGCGGGTGGCATGTCATGGACCCCAACTTCAGCATTATATCGAGGGAGCACTGTACTTAGAAAAACAAAATAAAATAGTAACCATAAATCACTGCAGATAGGATCAACATCAACTACACACTAAAATATGCATTCTGGTAGGAAAAACTTAGACAAATTCTGCGTGTATTTGGCAGTATGAGATATCATTGACTAGTTTCCTATCATCCAAAATACTCCAAACAATCAGCATTGCTCCTAGAAGTTTTTCAAATAAATAGTTTTAAAAAACAAAAACAAAACAAAAAAATAATAACAATCATAATTCTCATACAAATTTACCAATCGCAATCTCTAAATCCAACTGAAATTAAATTTCTTATTAATAAATCTGAACAAGAAAATATCTTCTTCTCACACCTAGTAGCAAACAGAATATCCTAATAAAATTTGGAACACAAAACTAATTATTGTCAACCTCACCGGTAATCTTGCAAACAGTCCTTCATGATAGAAGTACTATTTCTCAGTCTCAGTTTTCAAAATAACCTGAAGATCCGTCACCAAGACCGTTATGAATGAGAAAAGTTATACATGTTTTATATATATCATACATCACACTACCTGGGCCTCCCAGATCGTGACAATCATGTGATACAGTACTCAGCCGACAAATCAACGACTAAAAACAGCCAGTGACGAGTTTCCATGGCGACATCTACAATTTCCAAACGTACGACAAAGAAGACATCGGGGAATTAACTTCCTTTTTTTTCAGATACGCAATAATTAAACTTTCTCAGTAGAGAACAGCATTGCACTAAAGGTAGAATTTAGTCTAGTCGATTTAGGGAGTGACTTATTGTTTTGCACATAATATTATAATCTCTGTTTTACCTAGCAGCGAGAAATATTTCATCCTTACACCATGACGACTAAACGTTAGTCTAGACTAGTTGTGAAGTCTGTTATACACATATGCCGTAATTAGCGTTAGACGGGACTGGGACTTCCGATTCAGTATGTTATATGCGAGGCTGTTATATGCAAGGTCTACTGTATGTATAAATTATAAGAGTATTAAAGGCATACAAACATGATTTGTTAACATATATCATGATCAAACATATTTTACCTGAAAGTATGTACATTTGATTTGTCTATACAAGTACAGTCAACTCGGTGTAATGTTGAACCTCGGGGGTGGGTGTGTGTGTGTGTGTGTGGG
>JAVCKZ010103041.1:0-10826 GCA_034780755.1 Lepetodrilus elevatus
GCCCAATGTTAAAGATGGTAAAATCTGTAATTTTCAGGGGGTCACACAGATACCTTTAACATTGCAGATTTTCAAATTACCCCCCCGGACCCCCTATTAATTCGAACACCGTTATCTAATGGCACTTTCATACAACCGGGCCATGGATTGTGGTGTGTTTTATAACTGACCAGAACTTTTATATATTATTTCACCACTGATGACAAGACAATGAATGTTACTGTCACCACTCGTGGTGCATGTCCGTGGTGTATAGACCTGTGTAAATGAAGTAATAGGAGGCCTGTGGTTAAAAATACCTGGTTTCCTGCCAATTTTAGCTTCTCCAGACAAACAGGAAGTGAAAGCAGCGGTACGTCTAAACTCCTGGATTACGGAAATGTTCGAGGAAGCTTTAAAGAACTTTGACTCTTTTGAGCAGATTATCCAAATCGGCGTGAGAATCGTTCTACAAATAAGTTAGAAAACAGGGAACAAACACAACATTGTTATTGTGGTTTTGTATGAGAAATCTCTTCTCTGATTTAGGGATAACAGAATAGTACTAATAGAACATGTTGACAGTTGAAGTTAAATATTGACCATGGTCGGCTAATAGTGTACATCTTGTGAATTCATTGAATGACATTTAGGGTGAATGGTAGCACAGTGGTATATTGTTGGACTTTGGAGCCAACGGTTCCGGGCTCAAATCCTGCCCAAGAAGCCTGGCGTAGCCATGGAAGTTACATTTCTGATGCGATATTGATAGGATACACTGTCTGTATCCTGGCAATGCAGATTTCATCCTTGGTCTGTCAGTACCAGCCGGTGCTAATACTTGCAACATTCAGCGCTACGGATATTGCAGGTTTCCTCCTGCCCTAAACTGACAAGCTTTGATACAAGTGAAAGAATCTTGAAAGTGGCTCTGAACCCCAATTTAAAAATAAATAAAATAAAATAATAGCATTTATATAATGAGTTATTCAATTAATTTATGTTGGTTAGCATAAATAGTCAACAATCATGCAGTACTATATTAATTAGTAAGATTGAAAGAGAAAGACTACTTCAGTAAAGTAGAAATATAATTTTTGTTATTTTAAATAGTACACCTAACTAACAAATCATTAATTAAATTAAATTAAGATTGTATCCATACATTCCTATTCCTATCGAGATGTTTCATTCATGTGTGTTTACTGGACGTAGAATATTTTTAACCCACCAGTTGAACGAGAACACTTAATTATTGCTAACCCCGCTAACTCTCTCATCCCGTGATCCACTAAACTCTGGGGTTACTGGCTGGTTGTCAGTATCCAGGAAGTGATTACCGTGCTAGTCTGAGTTTTATCCCCCTGGTGCGACTACACCGCAGTGACAGGTAGCGTGTTTGTCCCTAGTCCTCGGTGTACTGACACAGGAGTTGCTGCACCCAGGCATCACCGGGCAGAAAACCTCTCGACCCGCGATCCAACCCGTAGTCCACGCTCGTCTTCCCATGCAGATGCTCTGTTGACGTAGGCAGCCTCTATGTTGACGTAACTGCAGTTTGGCATCCGAGCCCAGTTGCGCAAAGACAGCGAAGACTCCGAGATCTTCGATCCTAAATGGCACAAAAAACTGAAATGTTCATGCGCGGGGATGCTACTTGGGGGTCATGTATGTAATATGGGGTCAGCTATGTAACTCAGGGTTGTTTTCAACATTGTGTCATTGTCATCTTCGCCTTTTAAAATTCATACAAGAAGTTTCTCCTATGAAGATGGTACACGTGCAGCTTGTCCCGACACTCTCCGACACTCTCCGACACTCTCGCCTTTGTCCACAGCCAGTTCAAGTCAACGCTCAGATCATTTTTTTCAGTTTACACAGATGCTTCGAGAAATATTTGAAGACAATGTTGTTTCAATAGCATTGTTGTTAGAATTTCCAAGACAAATTTGCAATGTTGTGAAAAAGCTCCGCTATTTCATATTTGCCTTGAGATTAGTGGTTTAATTACAAAGAAGCGTGCACTTGACTGCTGCGGTGACATGCTGTGAAATGTGACGTACAACATCAGATAATGGACATTCTTTGCTTTCACAAAATATGCTACGGTACAGGCATATCTTTCTTGTTCAAGTTGTTGTTGAGGTTTTTTTGTAAGTGTTTGCTAATATGTATTGATATAAAAACTAAGAAATACAAAGAGAGATTTGATTCAGTGTGCACTTTTGTTCCTACACACCAGCTAATGTTATGTTAAGGACGGTAGAACAATAGCTGTTTCTTTGTTGTGACATGGTAAATGTAAATGAAGACATTCTTTTCTGAAACATTATCACATTGTCCTGTAACATAAAACATCAATTCATTCAATTTTGTGAAATATGTTGGCATTTAACTTTAGACATCTAAGTTACAATCATTTTAATCAGTTCCCATCATCAGATTTCATCAGATCTCATCATCAGTTTTTGTCATCAGATTTCATCAGATCCCATCATCAGTTTTTGTCATCAGATTTCATCAGTTCCTATCATCAGTTTACATGTTCCCATTATCAGTTTCCATCATCAATTTCCATCAGTTTCCATTATAATATTTCATCATTTCCCATTATCAGCTTCCATCGTCAGTTTCCATCAGTTCCAATCATCAGTTTTCATCATCATAATTGATATTCTATCAGTTTCCATCATTTCATCATCAGTTTTCATCATTTCATCAATTTTATAATATTACGTTATTCTAAGCCCAAACAATGATTGGCGTAACTGCCAGAGTTGCCTGTCAACGTGTCTGCGTTGACACGACCTTCGACACGACCCTCAGATGGTGGGGGTGGAAGAACGTGATGTCACAACTTTCTTGGCTTCATTGACACAAAGCAGAGATAATTGTCCTGCGTGTAATCTACTTGGCCAGGTTTACCCAACTCTCTTAACACTGGTGGTATAACTGGCTCAGGTATGTGTCCTCACCAGGACTACATGTACAAAACAAGTATATGCTAAATAAAAATAGTTAATTCATTATTGGTGAAATGGTTGAAAGAGTGGTCATTATTGGTGTAATGGTTGAAAAAGTGGTCATTATTGGTGAAATGGTTGAAAAAGTGGTCATTATTGGTAAAATGGTTGATAAAGTCGTCGTTATTGGTGAAATGGTTGAAAAAGTGGTCATTATATTGGCGAAATGGTTGAAAAAGAGGTCATTATTGGTGAATTTTATTTTATTTTATTAAATGACCTCTGTCTACATTATCAATTAAGCTTAAAAGTAAAATAATCTTCGTGGAGATGTTTTCAACATGGCCGTGTTTACAGTTTCCGGTGATGACGGTAATAGTGTGGTGACGATGTGGGTCGGAGGTCACAGGAAAGTGTTAGCGGGATTGTTGGCACATCTCATGACGGCAGATTAACATGGTTCGCTCTGGTTCCTTTCAGTCTGATCGCTCCTGTGTACGCCGCCGGGACACTCGGTGTGGCTGTTGTCAGCTGGATGTAGATTTAACACATCACTGTGCGGTTATTCTTGTACCGGGTTCACAGATTTAGCAGTAGTAGCCATAGATTAAGATGCGATTTGAGAATAAGCCGTTTTGTAAACACGCCTGCAGAATGTCTTCCGTGTTGTTTGTGGTCACAGACTGCATACTTGAACACACACACATACACATACACACAGACAGACATGCGCACACACACGTATGCATACACACATGCATGAACACAGACACAGTCATGCACACACATGCATGAACACAGATAGATGCACACACAAAAATAGACATACAGGTACACATAGACATACTAACAAATAGATCATGGCATATCAATGTAGCAGGGTGTGATATTTAGATGCTCCTACCAGTCTCCGCCAGCCGTGTTACCACTTTGGCTCAGTCAGTAGAGCGTTGGACTCACAATCCAGCAACTTGGGTTTGAATCTCATGATTGGCAGGTCCTGTGACATTATTCATATATAAATTATTATTGTTGTAGTTTTTGTTGTTATTATTACAGCAGTTAGATATAACTAGCTTCCAAGCATGTATAGGTACATATTTGTATCTCAATTAATTATACCATGTCGGCCAGCCTGTATGATTACATATATCCTCAGTAGATGGACTACTCTCTACTGGAACCTCCCCAGCAGTCAGGGACAGTGACCTCTGCTGTCTGGCTGACCTGAGAGATGAATCAATCACCTGCTGGTGTCACACCTGTCCTGATTGTGGACACACACCTGTCTGTCTGGTCTGTCTGTCTGGACACCTGTCTGTCTGGTCTGTCTGTCAGGCCAGGAGCTAGCTTGTAGGCAGTGTTACTGTTACCCAACCTGTCTTGTCTTCTCACAACTTACATGGTGATGCCGTCACATACAATCACAATCTCAGGTGTAGTCTTCATATGCTTGTGAGGTGTAGTGATCCGTTGAATATACACCATTTCATAATACAGTAGTATTAATACATGATACATATACAAATATATATATCTAGTATTATTATAATAACTATAATAAGGATAATTAATTTAATTATGTCCATATATCTAAACTTCGTTTTATATAATTTTAATAATGAAGAAGTTACAAACTTTCTATAGGATCCAGGTACTCTTCAAGAGCTTGTAGACATATAGAAGAATGGCACCAGGTTCTTCAAGCCAAGTTTCAAATTGTGTAGATTTGAGCTTCCCCATAAGATATCTGCTAGCCCTTAATTTAATATGTCATTGATCATATGATGTGTCAATTCTATGAGATCACACTGGGTAGTTTTCTAATTTTCAATTAATGTGCATGTCATTAAAATTGAACTAGAACTTCTTCATTTGATGAAGTCTTTTTTATTTTATTTTTTTTCTCTTCAGGAAATAAGTGCAATATCACTACGGTAATGACGTAAATAACAAACACGATATGACGTACTTTGTACAACAGTGTTTTGTGCACTTTAATTGATCGTCAGTGAGTTATGACATGATCTTGCTGAAAGCGATGCTTTAGAAACGAGCATAGTTAAAATAACGATAGCAAGGTAATGATATTGACCCTATTGACATTTCTGAATGTACATCGAATAAAATTATATTCTGTTTATCTCTAATCTGATTGGTCGAGAGCCGGTGTGTATTAGGTCATGTAATGTCACAGCATATAACCCAGTGTTCATACTGTTTGTATTCTGTACTGACCACTGACCTCTGTCCAGAGCCTAGTGACCCTGCTAGCCATGTCATACTGCCGTCTCAAGAAACTGACCTCCACAGGTCATATAGTTGTCAAGATGCCAACATTCTTTCTATTGATTGGACAATCTACTAATAGTTCCACAAGTAAAGGGACGGGTGGAAGTGCAACAGTAGCATTTGGACTTCGGAGTCAAAGGTCCTGGGTTCAAATCCTGTTTTAGGAGCCTGGCATCAATGTTTGTGAAAGTTACCTTTCTGGTGCGATCATGAAAGTAGGATACGCTGTCTGTAGAGTGGCGATGCAGATATCATCCTTCGTGTGTTGGTACCATCTGGTGCTCACACTGTTTACTGCAACATTCATAGCACTGAATGTTGCAGATTTCCCCGTATCCTGCCCTGAACTGACAAGCTGTATTATAAGTGAAAGAATCTTGAAAGCAGATCTTCTAAACCCAAATGCACAACAACAAAAAGCAGAAAAGAAGAAAAAATGTTACATATATTGAGTGGTGTTGACATTGTACCATCGCTAAGGGGTAATATATTTGTTATGGAAGTAGTGGTTTTTTCTTGTGGGAGGCGGCTACACAGACTGGTACGACCTTCAACATTCTGTGTTTACCTCGGGCCGAGTCTAATGTTACCAACAGAACCTAGGGCAGCTGTATACACCTGATAAATTAGTCAACCACACCAGAGACCATATACAGATATGGTCTCTGATCACACACATCCTAGCACATCCTTATAATAGGAACAAAGTCTGCATTACATGGAGATCTAGATGAAGGAACTGTAGCAAGTCTATTTATTAGGACAGGTAGATGGGTATAGAGGGGTTGTATTGGTGGTGCACTTCTATTCTAAGCCAACAGTTCCAACTCCAAACTAGCCTTGTATTGGGGATCTAACATCATTTGTCAAGTGAAGATACATCTGGAGTGCAGTTATCATCCTTGTTTCTTCGTTGTTGTTGTTGTTGTTGTTGTTGTTATTGCTACTGCTTGATTGCTTACTGCAACAATAAGTACTATAGGTGTTGCAGCTTTCTTCTGCGATAAAATAATCGTCGCAAATGGGTGAAAGATTCCTGCAGCGAAGTTAAAACTCCATTCACTAACTCTGCGATAAACTCAAATGCCAAGCTTAATGTGTGAAATAATCTTGCATCTGGGTCTAAAACCGACAACAACAAACACAAATGTTTATAGTAATAAGTACGGCTAAACCTGTAATGATTACTGCGACCTCTGACCACCACTTACCCTAGTTATGTTTCGTTGCATGATTAGTTATACCTGATACACTGAAGTCTTGACCTTAATGTGGTGTAGACACGGTCCTGTCTGAGGTGTATATCTCAGCAGTTCAATATCTCCTGTAATCACTGGGTGGGGAATAGCAATCTGTTATCACTGATCCTGACTGCCTACTGATTCGCCATAGTATAACCTGGTATAATGCATACTATCCTGAATACACCCTGATTTCACTTTTTCCTGTCCACAAAACACGACAAGGACATGAAGGCCGACTTTTATCGTGTTCAGTACACATACAGAGATCATGAAGTAATCTTCATGCTGTGACATTACTTTGAGGTGTGGATTGCTGGCATACCTCAATATCCTCTCAGTAGCTAATGTTTCTTTGTACTCTGTATTAAGTTAATGGTCCATGAGACCGCCATGGACTGGAGCAGACTGGAACATTTTAATCTATGCAATGTGTCTTAACTTTCCAACTAGTTCTGTTCACAATACATCACCACTAACTACAGACAGAAGTGTCCTTTAACGTGGGTGGAATTGATTGAGAATTGGTTGTAGTGTGGAGCTGACGTGTTGTTGCTTTTTTTGTGTGTTCTTTGTCCCTACCTTGTTCTTGTTTATGAACAATTATTTCATATTATTAATCAGATTTAGTTAACAGAATGCATTCAGCAGGTATCTACTGTTCTTGTATTACAATCAGTATTGGATACAGGGAGAGAAAAAAAATCTATTCTACTTTATATTTACTTGTTGGTGTTTATTACCATTCAAAACCAATTTCAGGCCAATCAAATTCAAATCAAATCCTTCCATTGTTCTGTAGCCGTAGCAACCTGAAATATAGACATTGATCAACTGATGACATCACAATGTGGCCGCCAAGGTAAACAATAGGGTCTGTGTAGCGACCACATCCTGTCACAAATTACACCATTACATGGCTTACCTTTTCTATAAATACATTTTCTTTCCATTCACTACTTATTCCCTGAGAATTATTTTCTAAAGTTAATGCAATCTCAGTAGATATTACTTAGGGTTTATTGTAAAAAATATCATCATCATATCATCAGACATTATGGTAATATAGTGAAAACATTTAGATGATAATAGTGCAACACTGTGTGACATTTGCAGCTAAATCTCTGATAGACAGCTTTTATGTTCTCCTTGCAATGAGGCGCTATTAACATTGCAGACTGGTTGACTGTATTCATGTCCGCTGAGAATGCTGCAACTCATATTCATCTTGTCTTAAAAATGCCAAATTCATCATGACATTTGTGATGATAATGGAGGTATTTTAAAAATATGTTGGCAGTCCTCTGTGTAATTTGTATAATATAGCAATTTATTATTCAGCCCAGGTTATGAGTAACCAGAAGTAAGTTCCCAGGTCACATCCCACGCCTATCGTACACAGCATACCACAGTCACTATACTACACTACGTCCTTGTAGGCTGTTCTCAGGCTTGGTGTCACCACCACACTACACCACACCACACCACATTTGTCATTCCCACGTCCAGGGACGTCACTGTCACCACTGTCAACAACAACAACGATTTCATTCATCCACCGCACACGCTGATAAGTGACATAATGTCATTGCGACTTAGTAGCGGTCTGGACTCTGGGTATGCATGTATACATACGTATACGTATACTCATCGGGGAGCAGGGAGTGTCTATATACAGCAGCTCCTTCCTGGCCCGCGGGGCACACAGCCTCACGAGACGAGCAAATAGTCGTCGGCTCAGACGGGAGGCTAGTCTCTCGTGTTACTTTCATCTGACCCCAGTTCTAGTCTTCAATTAGTACGAGAGCACACAGTGCTATAATGACACTACACTCCTCCAGGTAATCACAGTTTAACCTTCTTACTGCCGTAGACCCTCGGGCTGTGGAGCAATCCTGGACACCCCTCGGTCTGTCTACCAGCTCCCAGACCACTTAATATCATGAGTTAAAATTCTTTAAAAATTCATTAATTTGCATTGGTGAGGATGTCTTCAATATAGAACATTTTAGCTAGGACTACATGACATGTGCCTATTGTACTTACCATTGTAACTATGGTAAACAGTTGTGTTAATTTGCTGGCGTGATGTGTTCCACTATGGCATTTAGTAGTAGTGTTTTGCATGCATGTGGACAGGGAGATACATTGGTAAACTAGATACTTTGGCTGCAGTTTAAGTTATCACATTGGTAAACTAGATACTTTGGCTGCAGTTTAAGTTATGCTAACAATATTGCTCCAGATTTCCCACGCATGAGAATCGCAAATGGTAAAAGATTCCCGCAGCGACGTTAAACTCCATATTCACTCACCCACCCATGTTAAGCAGGTCACCTTAATAGTATTGAAATACTTGAGTACACTATGTTTGTAAAAAGATACTATGGTACCATTTATTTTGATAAAATGGAAAATGTATTCTACTATTCTTTGTAGAATGGTCTTGAGAAGCTAATATTTCTATGACAGAAAAACAGTTTCATCCTTGTAGTTTGTTAACTACAAAGTTTAATATTATCCTCTTATGAGCGGGATCAAACACTAGCCTGCCTGTGTTTCCTGGTAGGTGTTGCACTGCTGGAGACAGTCACTGCTACACATCTAGCTGTACGCAGTGAGATACATTACAGTCACTCAGAGTAGGTTTACAACATAATGTCCCTGTGTCTCTCTATACTTGACAGATCACTGCAGTTCATGCATGTATTAAACACGTCTATGTCAATCAGGCAATTTGTGATTCACGCATTTTCAAAGATGATTTCGTTGATAGACAGAAACAAAACGGAAATATTTAAGAATATGACATCATTGGTGTGCATTATGAATGTTGGGATGATTGAGACTATCCCGAGGCAATAATACACTGGTGTTAAGTTAGGGTGACATAGTGAAGCTCAAGATCTGTTCCGTATTTCATGCTTGTATTTCTGTTTTTTATTATTTTGGAAAGTGTATGTCGCATATACTCATCAAAATTAATTAAGGGACACTAGCCTTTTTGGACAAGTAATTTTCTAAACATTTGAGGAGCTGGGGACCTATGTTCTCAAAATGTTCTTGAGATCTTAGCCTCAGAACATGCGTAACATTTTCATAGCCCTACTATACGATTATTTAAGATTGTCGTATGATCGTAAGAATGTTTCGAGAATAGCACGCCTGGGCCCGTATGCACAGACGTAGTTTAGTTAAACCCTAGTTTAAGGATCATACCGACAGTGGTATAACTTGTCGCTTAAACCTAGTTTAGCCTAAACTGTGGTTGAACTATCAGGGCTCTACGTTAACTTTTTAAGGCACCTGTCCTGTAGACATACACAAAATAATCTACCTGTCCAACTATAGAATAGACAATAATTTTGTATTTATTCACATGTCCTCAGTAAATTCTACCTGGCCAGGACGGGCAGACAATGCTTAGTGTAGAGCCCTGTATAAGCATAAATTGCTATCCAAGTACACCAGTACACACAGAAAACATGACGATTGTAACTTGGTACCCACAGATAATGTGCCACTACTTGGTACCCACAGATAATGTGCCGATTCTAACTTGGTACCCACATATAATGTGCTGATTCTAACTTGGTACCCACAGATTGTTCCGATTCTAACTTGGTACCCACAGATAGGAGTTCCATCCAGGTATGGGGAAATTTGGTAATAATATATTCATGACAAGCACATGTTACCATGGTTACATGCGTTGCTTCCGCCTGCTCATCACACAACAAACACTGGATCCAAAGAGACGATATTTGTATTCAACTAGCTCAGTAAATACATATCTATATATGGAGACTAACACAATATTGTTTCATTCAATATCGCCACGTAATGTCAGTTTTGAGTCTCTCTGTGTCCAAATGTCCCTTGCATATCACACAATCACACGAGCCCGCGTGGGTTGCAGCAGGTTAGTCTCGCTTCTTGTAGTCCTGGAGGTGGACGAGTATCCAGGCCGCGGGACCGATGGTACACGCCGACATCACAATGCCGATGATCACCTTCTCCTGAAACGGCAACCACCAAACAATGTTTTATCTGATCATCACTTGATGTTTAGAAATTTAGGAGTTGATGTTATTCAATAGGGGTGTCACGCCGTTGTACACTCTTATATCGTGATACGCGATTCTGTCTTTAATTTTAATGTAAATCGATTTGGAAATACATGTTTAGATTGATTTGTTTGCATAATATTTCTGATTTTAAGAGGTTATTTCTGCTCTTAATAAGTTAATGTTAGATTTTAAAAAAAATCAAGGATTTTAAAGGCATAATATCAGTTGATTGACCTGGATAATGGACAAACGAATTTCGATCTGAGACTAATTGCGCTTGA
>JAVCKZ010103052.1:0-10826 GCA_034780755.1 Lepetodrilus elevatus
TACATGAATGACCCCCACTAAAACATATTGGGGGTCATGATGACTCCCAAAATGTACTGGCTAGGGCAATCCCTGCTCCATATTCACTCACTCTGCAGAATTTTGTAATTTTATTTTCATTTTTTAATTTGTTTTCCCTCGATATAATGCCCTTCGATGCACCGCGGATTCGGATACAACGCTGGACCCCATTTAAAATATAAAAAATAAAATAAAAATGTTTTTCTTTTTTTTTCTCCAGTTATATTCGTTGATATAACACGGGTATTATAATGCTATCCTCATGATGTACATTTCTTCATTGTCTCATGTCAATTCCCTTCCAGTGACATCAACGCAGACCTGTCGTCACCTGACATCGAGGGCGTGTACGAGACGCAGGTGCCGCTGTTGTTCCGAGCTCTCGTCCGTCTCGGATGTGTCGCCACAGTCAACAGAGAATTCTCCAGATCCGTGGCGGGCACTGTGAGTTATCTCCACTTTAGCTTAGGCATCCATCTTGAATTGGCAAAGATTGTTTTCCTTGAATTAATTTTATTGGCGTGATTGGGTGAAAGGTTCTCGCAGCAGTGTTAACCCTCTCCCTGCTGAAGGTGACTTAAGTTGCCCAATCATATGCGGAGATAGAACACTTTGATTTTATTCAGCAGGGAGAAGGTTAAACTCCATAATAACTTGACTTATTTTGCGTAAAATTAATTTAAACTTTTGTCGTCTGCAGGAAATGGATACATTCGACCTTGACAAGTTGGATTTCAAGACTCTAGCTCAGTTTTCGTACCTGGAACCCGGCACCATCAAACATCTGTATCTGTATCACCATGTCTGGTAAGCCAGTTGGCCCGCGGTCACACGCCAAGCCTCATTGCATTACGAAAAAACCCGTCAGAATTTCATTTTTCCTGCAATAGTCGTACTAATGAACTTTCATTATCGCTATCATTGCAGAGTGACCGGTTACTACATTTGACACTTATAGCAATTTTGTCAACAATATTGCATGGCGATTTTTGTCAACAATATTGTTATTGAAAGAGATTCCCGCTGAGACGTAAAGCATAAATTCAATCAATCAAATCAAAATTGACAGAATTTTGAAAGCGACTAAAAAAAAAAAAAAAAATATTTTTAAAAAAATCAATAATATTGTTATTGAAAATGTCCAAATTTATTTTGTAATAGCGGTCACACTAACAAAATCTCATTATTATCATTGCAATTGGATGGACTACTACATTTTAAGATTATGAGGATTCTTTTAATGATTTTTTTTTTATGTCAATTTCTTTTTGTTATCGTTATAGTGCTCAGTGTGATCACACATTTATTCTTTGAAATTCGAACTTTTTCTGGCTTTGTTTTTAAGATTATTGTTTTAATTTATGTTTTTGCTTCTCATTTCAGCGGGAGCAAGATGATGTTTGGCTTGTTCTTCCCGTCGTCCAAGAAGGCGACCATATTTGTAGTGGACACAGTCCGAAGTGACCAGATGCCCAACTTGACTGCACTGTATAATGCAGAGAGAAACACAAAGTGAGAAGATTGCATATTCCTATCAACTAACTTTGTTTTTCATATATTTGTCCATTTAGAAGGAATATGTTGATTGCATTTTCCTAACAACACAATATACTTTTGCTAATTTTTGTTATATTTATCATCCAAATATAATTGATGTCCAAAGTATGTCTTGATTATAGATATTTAATTTTAATATTTTAATATTAAGTTTGTTACTGCTCTGCATGGCATTTTAAATATTAATATCGGATCAAATAAATATTTCTCAGCAAATACAAATGTTTCAATTCTGCTTTGTATGTATAAAAACTTCATGAAAACTTCATGAATACAATGTGTTATGTATATTTATTTGATAACCAATTACTTCAATGTGATATGAGTATTATTTGTATTCACTTGCTTTGATGTTGGACCCTGTAAATCTTTCAGAGTATCGAAGGGAGCCGACGAGAAGACGCTGCCAGAAGGAGGCTACACGTTCGACATCCGGCTGGAGAAAGACATCCGTCAGGCTCATCACGCCATCCAGAGAATGCTGTCTGCGTACAAGGACGAGAGACGAGGACCGACGTACATTACAATACAGTCGCCACATGGTAAGTGCCAACATACATCACTATACAGAGTAGCACAGTGGTAGAGCATTGGACTTCAGAGCCAAAGTCCCGAGTTCAAACCTACTCCAATGTTTGTAATCATTTCTTTTTTATTGTTTTTATTTTTAATTTAATGATTTTATTTCTTCTTTTTTCCTTTTTTGTTTGCGAAAGTTACCTTTCTGATGTAATAATGATTTAGGGTGGACGAAATCTGCAACAACTCTACCTTGAATATCATTTACTGAAAAGTGTGTCATTAAAAGTCGAAGGGCAAAAACATGCTGCAAAATTTTGTTTGAAATAAATAAAAGCCTGCCTTGAATAGAAGCCTGCCCTGAATAGAAGCCTGCCTTGAATAGAGACCTGCCTTGAATTCAATAGAAGCCTGCCTTGAATAGAGACCTGCCCTGAATAGAAGCCTGCATTGAATAGAAGCCTGCCATGAATAGAAGCCTGCCTTGAATAGAGACCTGCCCTGAATAGAAGCCTGCCTTGAATACAAATTAGTAGAAGCAGGGCTTCTATTCAAGGATTTACAGTATTTCATTATGGTGTCACTTATGGTGTCACTTCATAAATGTTTTTCAGATTTCTCTCATCTGGCGTCGGTGATGCCGGGTCTGTGCGACTTCCCGCTAGTCCCGATCCACATCACGGACAGCGACGACCTGTACAATGTCCTGGACTGGCAGCGGGTCGGATGTCGCCGACTGCTGCAGCACTACCTCAACATAGAGATCATCCTGCAGGTGTGTACGCGTGTCGCCGTGGCAACCACAGCGTTATCTTGCCGATATGTGTCGTCACGGCAACCTCAGCATTATCTTGTTGCTATGGATTCCTGCTATGACTAATTCACTCACTTGTTGCTATGTGTCATGGCAACCGCAGCGTTATCTTACGGGTAGGTGTCGTCATGGCAACTGCTATGTTATCTTGTGGGTAGGTGTCGTCATGGCGAATTCAACTAATCATCCTGTAACTAAGTACATTGTCATGGCAACTGCATATTTCTCTCTTGCCTTCATCGTCGCAAATGGGTGAAAGATTCCTGCAGCGACGTTAAACTCCATATTCATTCACTCTCTCTTGCCTTAATGGCCACTGTTTCGCATCTTCCAACAATTTAAATAAGGGGGACTATTAGGGTTTTCTCCACTGCTGCACGTGAGGATAGACATGGTGTGTTTCGAGTCAAATACGCATAGAAAATTACTGCAAACATTTGATAGATTATTGTCCATTTCCAGTTCAGAAAAGAAATGAGAATCACGGTTTGTTTGTTTCTCGCCAGGCTATGATGGAGCAATGTCGGTACCTCCACATCCCGATCGGCAACATGCCCAAGGACATCACACTGTTCGGCTGTGACCTGTTCTTCGCGCGCCACCTGCACAAGCACAACCACCTGCTGTGGTGTTCGCCGACCGAGAGGCCCGACTTGGGTGGCAAGGAAGCAGACGACAACCGGTGAGTCAATCAGATTTAAGGGAATCATTTTGAGCAGACTTTTACTATGAATTTAAACAAGACATAATTTTTCAAAGACTTTTACAGCTAAAATAATTGTACCTGGGACCAGCTGCAATGTTTTATTATTTTTATTGTTTGTTTGTTTGTTTGTTTGTTAGTTATATAGGAGGTCGTTATCAAAGGGTTTGTGTGTTTTCAGGTTGTGCATGGAACTAGAGGAGAGTTCGTCCGTTGAGGTGAATACTTCAGGCTGTTACCCCACAGTTTGCATAGAGCTGGACATAGCCAGTCTGGCTGTCAACACCATCATTGAGGTACACTGATTACTATCATATCCCAGCTTTCGATTGTAATCTTCACAAATGGGTGAAAGATTCCCGCAGTGACGTTAAACTCCATATTCACTAACTTACTCATTTTGATTGTATGTACAGTGCTCCCTCGATATAACGCTGAAGTTGGTGTCCATGAAATGCCACCCGCGTTATAATACCCGCGTTATATCAACAAATATAATTGGAGAAAAAAAAAGAAGAAGAAACAAATTTATTTAATTTTATTTTTTAACATGAGGACCCCGCGTTGTATCCGAATCCGCGGTGCATCGAGGGGGCGTTATATCGAGGGAGCACTGTATATTGTATATACAGGGTTCACAATTGACACTCGCCCCTCACCCAGGCCATTTCCCCCAATGCTAAAGGTATCCTAAGGGCGAGTAGGAATTCATGTCTTTTGTAAACTATTGTTATTTGTATTATTATTCGGGCGAGTATGTTCTAATTTGTAATCTTATTGTTAACTAATAATGTATTCGTCACTTATGGGTGAAAGATTCCCGGCGTGACGTAAAACAATCATTCATTCATTCATTCATTTAAAGTTAGTTAATATCCCTGATATAGTAATCAGCAAAGTTCAATTGCATTTGTCTCACTTCACTGACGTCCGAGATTCCTGTGATTTCAGTCGGCACACGTCAACGACCAGGAGGGTGGCAGTGCTGTCAGCTTCGACACGATGCCGCAGACGTCGCTGGAGGAGATGATGCAGGGACAGGGCGCGGCCACCATGCTTGCCAGCTACGACGAGACCGCACTGTGCTCGTCCACATTCAGGTAGCCTGCAGTTGTCTCCCTTTGAGCCGGGGTAAAGTTGCTGGGTTTTTTTGGTGTAATTTTCAATTATCACCAGAAATGTTCATTCTTGTTTTTCCTTTGTTTTTGTTTTTATTTTGGGGGCGATTGTCACATTTGGGTGAAAGATTCCCACAGCAACGTAAACCAATACGTCACTCACTTTCTTTTGTACGTGACAATTTCAAGATTTATGAAGAACGTTTTGTTTTTAGGATCGTAAAGAGCATGGTACATAGCTGGGTCAGAGAGGTCACAGGATACGGAAACGTGTTTGCAGACAACCAGATCATCCACTTCTACAGGTAAGCACAAACTCACTTTCTTCGTTTAATTGCCGGGATGTGCGGTCTGTACCGTGGCAATACACCTATCATCCTTGGTCTGTCAGTACCAGCTGATGCTCGCAGGTTTACTGCAACATTCAGCACTACAGATGTTGCAGGTTTCCTGTTGCCCTAAACTGTCGTGATATAAGTGAAAGAATCTTGAAAGCGACTCTAAACCCCAATAAAGAAAATCGTTGGTCTGTCAGTACCAGCTGGTGCTTGCAGGTTTACTGCAACATTGATTGTTACTGATGTTGCAGGTTTTCTCATACTATAAACTTACAAGCCATGGTTTAAGTGAAATAATCTTGAAAGCGGCTCTAAACCCATTAAAATAAACATAGAAAATTGTCAAATAAGATACAATGTTTTGGGTCGTCATGTTAATAACAATTTCTCTGCACGTAGATGGCTGAGATCGCCAAGTTCGCTCCTGTATGACCCAGCACTAAGGAGGACACTGCACAACATGATGAAGAAAGTTTTCATGCAGGTTTGTTAACGTATTCATTTTTTTATCCTAAATTGACAGTCGCGTATGGGTGAAATATTCTCGCTGTGATACGCAAGCGCGCACACACAATACAACATTTAGCTATATTTTTTTTTCAATTTTCAAAAATCCAAAATATTGACATTATTCAATTGTTCACACAAATGTGGCCAAGTCTCATTTTTTATATTATTTATTGTTCAGTGGTAGATCATATGACTGATAATAATAATAATAATAATAATATCAAAATATTTTCTCACAGCTAATTGCTGAGTTCAAGCGACTGGGGTCGCAGATCGTGTACGCCAATTTCAACCGTCTGCTTCTGTGCACCAAGAAGCGCCACCTAGTGGACGCTCTGTCGTACGTAGAGTACATCACCAACAGCATCAAGTCCCGCGAGCTCTTCCACCTCATCGACATCACCTACGAACAGTGTTGGGAGTTCCTCATGTGGCTCGACCCCGTTAGTAGTCCTTTCTATTCTCTAACGCTCCAATGATTTTTTACTAAACATCGGTTTTTTTTCAATGTCTCTAACGCTCCAATGATTTTTACTACAAATCAGTGTCTAGAAATTCAGTTGCCTTTGCATTGAATAGTATTTCTAGTTGTTAAACCTACCTAATTAGTGGAGTTTTATGATCTCCTATGAGACCATAAGCACTCGCGTAGCGATCTCTTGTGCATGGCAATCAGGCACTTACGAGAGCGCTGCGGTCCCACCGTGGATATCCGAGCTTCAAGACACAATATATACCTTGAGCCCCAAGATGTCAGATAACTGCACCCTATATCTACACAGACATTGCATCCTAAATTCCCTGCATTATTAACTGATCACTTTCTGTACTATCTTAGAGATTCTACGGTGAACTGAAGATGCTAAAAAATTGGAATAAAAAACGAGGAAATAATTTAAACATTTCTAGGCCAACCACGGAGGGATTCGAGGCAAACTACCGAGTCTTGAGAACGGTGAGACGACGCATGCCGAGGAGAAAGACGACGACAGTGACGAGGATCGGGGCAACGATGTCGGAGAGGAACTAAACAAATCTGATGTTGACGATGAGGTAAACACACCTGACAGCCCCGTTTTGTCATTTACTCATTTCTTCCATCTTTAGGGTCCATAATGATTGTATTTTATTTTTATTGTTTTGCTTTAGTATCGTAGTAATGAATTATTGTATTTTATTTCAGCCTGAGATTGAGATGAATTGGAACATTGTCCATTTCCTCCCAGAGGCAGCCGCCTGTCAAACCAACTTCAACGTACGCAACTCCTACTTTCTCGTTGTTTTATGGGTGAACGATTCCCGCTGCAATGCTATGCAGCAAATCACTCACTCTTTACTTGCAGAAATTCTGCTCTTCATAACATTTCTCGTAGATTCCAGTATTTTATTTAATAATTTGTTTCAGATTAACTAGGGTAATTCTTCCATCCACTACCACTGGTTACAGATGATTGGTGTATGTTACACATGATTGTTGTATTTACTGTTGCATATAGGTGAAATATTCCTGCTGTGGTGTTAAGCACTAATTCATTCATTCATGTATGCTATAAGTGATAGTAACAAGATTGTTGTATGTATGTTACAGATGATTGTCATATGTTACAGATGATTGTTGTATGCTACAGATGATTGTCATGTGTTACATATGATTGTTGTATGTTACATATGATTGTCATGTTACAGATGATTGTCATATGTTACATATGATTGTCATGCTACAGATGATTGTCGTATGTTACATATGATTGGTGTATGTTACAGATGATTGTGGCAGGTTACATCCTGTCCATGTACAGTCAGATTGAGGAAGAACAGAGACGTCTAACCCCTGGTAACACTCCAATACGTCGCCGTGACGACAGTAGTCAGACTCAGGTACGTCTAAACAAGACGCCATTGCATGAGCGTCCGTCGTGCGTAGGTGGAAATTTTCCACTGCGATCTGGAACAATAAATTCCTCACTGTATGATGTTTAGGAATGTCTGGGTATATTTTCCGTACAACGTTTAACAGTACCTACATGGCATCTATGTATTAGTGTTGTTACAGCATTTATTGTTTACAATTCTGTGTTGTGTGATATATGCTGCAACATTATGTGCTACAGATATTGCAGGTTTCCTCATAGCTGTGATATAAATGAAAACAAATCTCAAAATTAATCTTTTTTATTATTATTATTTCTTGAAATAAATTGTTGCGACGTAAAACATTAATTCAATCAATCAATCAATCAATGAAATAAATTGTAAAACTGTTATTGTAAAAAGTTATGTTTTTATTTGTCTACGACTCGTTTTCAGAAACATCTCGATTCCTCCGCAAGTCCTTCCGTCGTTTCATTCGCTCAGGAGCTGGTCCAGGGAGAACTTGCTCAGCAAATGTTTGCGTACGTCAATTCCCTATTTATTATATGTTCAAGATCTATGTCAAAATAAACAATGGGTGTGTTTCCGGTAACATGGATTTTCAGAATAGGGGGAAAAAATGTGACATTTTATTTTGTTCATAAGTAAGCATTCCCAGCAGTATTAATATCCATGCATTTACTTGCTGTTAAGAGATGATCTACAATTCTGATTTCTATTATTTCAGGGATTGTTTCAGCATTTATCATCAAGTGCTTTGAAAGTACACATATGTTACATAAAAGTAAGTGTCATGGGTCATCATAAAGACAAATTATTTATTCGTTATTTTCCAGAATTACTCAGAAAATTCAGAAGAAACTGTCGGGCAGTAAGAGTAACCATGGCAACCTGGCTGCCGAGTTTCCTCTGTTGCCAGGGTCACACCTCCCTCTGAACAACCCTGCACTGGAGTTTGTCAAGGGTGTCTGCAAGGTAGATAACTTCTCAAATCCCCTCATTGCGTATGTGTGAAAGCTTCCCGCTGTGACGTAAAACAATAATTCACTCACTCACTCTTCTCAAATCCCATGTTTTTTTCTCATTGCGTATGGGCGAAATATTCCCAATGTGACATGATATGCACTATAAGTATGTCCCTGAAGCATGGATTTGGCTCAATATTATTATTATTATTATTATTTTATTAATATTATTATTAAAGCATTAATTGAATGAAACCCAGGTTTTTTTACTTTATAGTTTTGATCTTTATCCACTTTTTTTTATCTGATCCGATTTTCAATCAAACCCTGACTTCGCCACCCAGGTGATGTCGCTAGACAGCAACGTGACGATACAGGTGACCAAGCTGAAGAGAGATCTCCTCAAGCTCATCGGAGTCGGCGAGTTCTCGTCATCCTCACAGTTCCTTGATCCATGTCTGTCCTACGTCCTCCCAGAGGTCAGTTGTCCTGCATCGTATCATAGGTCAGGGGTCGTGACCCTTGGCTCTGTTAACTCTAAATGTGTGGTCGTTAATGATTTTTACTCAAAACGTTATTTTAAGTGATTTTGTGTTAATATGAACTTAGATGTGCAACTATTTATTTATTTATGTATTGTAAATCATGAAATTAATCCGAGCAGAATATTAATGCGAAAAATGCGACCGCCGTATTGTCGCATTTAATTGCTGCGTGTTAAAGGTAAGACTTGGAGGAAAACATGTATGGAGACATGGCCGTTCGCATTTTATTGGTGTCGCATTTACGTCTAAAATCTAGAGGTCACATTAAATTAGTGATGCATTAATTTCATGATTTACTGTATGCTGCCAAATTAATTATTTTGATCACCCTGAGATCATTATCCACCTGAATTTAATTTCCACGCATCGCCACGAATATTCTTGAAGTTAGTCCACCTTCTGCCGACCCTTGAAGTCGTCCATACTTTGACTGATCCCAATAAACTCTCCCAGAATCATGCCACATTTGACAGGAATAAATCTGAAATAGAAACATCAATTACATTCTTACCATTGGGAATAAATACAGGGCATGCAGCGTCTTTTCTCAAATAATGTTTACACGATTGACTGGAGTGAGGAAGGAAGATATTATTAATGAGTTGTGCTGCTAGGATGATTTTAGAATGACATTCAAGATGTGAAAACAAGACGTATGTCATAGAAGTAATTAATAGTGGAAAACCTTCAAATTTACGTTTAGTTGAACACATAAATATTAAACAGGAAATATCAATGTGAGGGTATGTCACTGACTAAAACCATGATCTTAGTTTCACAAGTGCTTTACATGAAATAAATCATGACTGATGAATGTTAGATGAATGTTAGATTAGATGAATGTTAGATGAATGTTAGATGAATAGGCCACCCAAGTCTGATGTGGCGTAATACTTTGAGTCTCATATTTTAGATAATTTTCACTACAGTGAAAACTGAAAACTGATATTGCCACTGTAGTGAAAAACACTTAATTATTACAAATGATAAATATGATACAACTTAGAACTAGTAATTTCACTGCATGTATGTAACAAATGGAATATATTTCCATTCAATGTTCGAATTAATGGTATCTATGGGACCCCCTGCAAATTACAGATGTGACCACCATTATTTCTTTTTATTTTTTGAACTCCTAACACTGCCAATCCCACGTTAAGTGACAAACATACCACTCCCCAGTACAATTTACTATTGCTGGCTGATATTGATATTGATAACGTTATCAGTAAGGTTACCTAAGCTGGAAAACGCATGGTTCAATAATCTTTGTACTTGAGAACCTGTGTGAGTTAAATATGTGATCAAAGTTCACAAATACTTGTATGTCAAAGTGGAGCATGTAAAACTATGTCTAGCACTATTGTCTATGTACTACCGGTATATTAATACAATAAACATAAGAAGCCAACCTAGTAGACACACAATATTGGTTGAGCTCAGTTAGTTGAGTGTCGTGATAGATGTAGAAAAGTCCATTTAAATTTATTTATTTATCATTCATCCATCCATTCATTTATTCATCCATCCATCCATCCATCCATCCATCCAACCATCCATCTATTCATTCATTATTTTTATTGGTGTATAGAGCTGTTTTCTATATTCTTATCACAGCAGGAGGAAAACTAATGTTGCAGTAAACCTGCGGGCATATTCTGCACATATTTAAAACTCTGTGTCGGCTTATGGTGGGTTAATGGAACCGGCTTCAGCTTGGATAAGCTAGAGTTATGTTTAGAGTTATGCTGTCAGTGACTCACCCCTTGACAGCGTTGAAGAGATAGAGTTATGCTGTCAGTGACTCACCCCTTGACAGCGTTGAAGAGATAGAGTTATGCTGTCAGTGACTCACCCCTTG
>JAVCKZ010103063.1:0-10825 GCA_034780755.1 Lepetodrilus elevatus
GCACTCTCTTAGCAATGTATTAGCTATCTGCAAAGAGAGTGCTATGGTCCCTTAACGGCTAAGAGAGCTTCGAGAAACGATACCCTGATCTGGTAAAATTGCCCGTTCACCGCAGACAGTCCAAGCTACAAACGGACCCGGTCGGTGTGCATACGTACTGCAATTGATGCCCGACTGCACCATGTCGTAACACTACCCTAGTAGGATCGAAGTACTACGTCCATCTCGTTTTAAGTACGTTGTCACTCCATCTAATTGCAGAATGGGATGGCTGCTAGAAAATTGTGAGCAGGGTCGAAGTTCTGGAGGACATTTCCGTCCCAGCCCGTCCATAAAGTTCTTAAAAAGGCCGTAAAATGTTGCTACTACGTACACTCCGTTCGCACACAATTTGAGCCAGTTCGGCAACATCTTCAAGAACGTAGTGAGAACTAGTTTGGTATGGTGGGGGCTTTACTGATAGTCTTAAGCCTTGGCTATTCAACAGTGGCATTGTAATGACCATTCGTGAAATACTCACTCGCACATCGCCTTATATAGATTGGTGTAGCCCTGACACACTCCTCGTCCTCGCTTTAACACGGAGGCTGCGTCCTGAGAGCCCGCTCTGGCCCATCTCTTGAAGAAGGCTGTCTCGAAACTGTTGGGGGGAGAGTTAAGATGCAAGTGTGAGTCACGACTGTGGACTAAGTCCCGGACAGGGAGGCACCGCGCTCCGTTGCTTTGTAGCACCACACATCTCTATCTATGTGAGTCATATAGATCTATGTGTGCGTTGTCAAATACGAACGGATTGTAAGTTGAAACGTAAATGTAAATGCATGTTCATAGAGGGAGAACTACGGAAACTATCGCCGCCGATTTACTAGGGCATGGATACGTGTGTTTACCTGATATGGTGCGTAATCCAGCGGTATAGTACTCTGACTTTCTCCATGTCGTTACAGGCTGGCTTACACAGGTACTTGGACAGAAACTCCACCGAGGACTGCACACTTTTCGGCGCCTGTGGAACACAATAACACACGTAGTACTACATGCCTACTGGGTGAACTGCAGTAGATCTATGCCAACAAGGCAAACTTAGCTGCCATCAATCGTTCTTTCCGTTCTTTCCGTAAATGTTATTTTTGTATAGTACAGTAAGCCTATACTGTATAATAATTCTCTCACTCAGTGATCTGGTTTGAAATGTCCATTTTAAGATGCAGAAATTAAATAATATAGTTTTGTTATCGGTCGTTAAAGTATTCGCCACAATCAGTTGTTGTCTTCACTCAATAAAGAGATGTTGATCGACGACATAGCCTCATCAGTCAAACATTCCATTGTTCGAAATATTCTCGAAATAGCGATCAACGTTATTCACTTTCCTTCATAGTTCACATCTATTATCGCTATAAAGTGGCCATTTTCGCTTAGTCCCGTTAAATGACCCGAATGCAAGATTGGCTATTTCTCACAAGGTTATTCCGATTGATGCCATGTGTACTCTCTGTTGATAGAGCATGGGGACTATCATCAATAGAACATTCCAATACATATACACATAGTCAAGGCGACAATTTCAAAACATACGTTCGCGTAAATACTTGTGTAGACAATGATGGCATTTGACTTGCATACATCATGTACACCAGTGAATATCATGAATATTTACGTAATGTGGAAAGCTACCAGTATTTGTTATTTTTACTGTTGGTTTAATTTGAATTAGAGTTTCAAGACTATTTCACGGATATCACGGATTGTCAATCTAAGCCATAATGCTGCAGTAAAGCTGCCAGCACCAGCTACTACTGACACAGACAGATGATAAGATAACATAATGTTAAACTGTACGTGAAGCATATAACGTAGTCTTACCGAGTCTGCATGTTTGTCCACTGTCGCGAATGTCTTTGCCACCGGCACGACATCTTTCCTCCGTTTACTGGTTGGTTTGATGAGTGGATTCCTCCGGTCGTCCCCGTCGGGAGAGAGGTCTTCCACTAGAGTTGCGTCGACGTCATCGCCATTAGGGCCTGCAGCTGATGGGGGTCTCTTCATCTTTGGAAGTGGTCCATGTCGCTGAACAGGTTTGAAGCCTGTGGCCGGAGTATCGTGTTGGGATCTGATAACAGCCTGCCTGTTGGCGGCTTTCTGCTCCTTGGACGCGCCAGACCCCATTGCGTTAGTAGTAATGTAACATAGTGCTTCTAAGAGATAGTTCACAGAATGATATTAATTAAGTTAGTTTGAATAATTCTTATACCTCCCTGGTATTCTTATACCTCCCTGGTATACATACATCGCGTCCAGTGAATGCGGTCTAATGTTGGTAGCTACCAATCCCTACAACAATGGCTAGTCCTAAGATTAAACCGGCCGAAACGGATTAATGTTACTGTAATTCGCTATGTTCACAGTGTCTACCGTTAGTAAGCTCATTGGTGTCCCACTTCTTCCAGCAGGGTGGCACGCACTAACAAAGAAATGAAGAGACTTCCCCTTATGACTGAAAAGAAATTGCATGGAATTAAAAACAAAATGCACTACAATTTGTTAGTTCCACTTGCTCGGCAGGAATATGTGTGATTATGTGTGATTATCAGTAATTAGGAATTAAATGGCTTGTCTACGTTAAGAAAGTAATTTTAAACAATCGTGAGTGTGAGTTTATCTCGTTAGCTATGACTGCTATTTAACATTGCATTTAAAGGCATAATATCACAAATATTTATGGTTGTTTTCGACCAATTCTTAGCTATAACTGCAAAGTACATTCACTTGACATACATAGGCCTACAATCGTGTTTGTACTTCCAAAAAGCGTAATTATTAGTCTCAGATCGAAATTCCTTTGTCCGATTATAGATGTTTATCAACTGTGATATTATGCTTTTAAATAAAGACAAAAGGTTCACCAATTATATCCACAGGCGCTTGTCACAAATATTGGATTCGGAAAACTAGAATCCTGTGACAAGCGCCTGTGGCATCTCCTTTAACCCTCTCCATGTTGGAGGAGGGTTAAACAAACAATGGTCCATAGTGTAAATGCACTAGAATAGTGAACATACCGTCATACATAGAGTTCAATCGTGGAATAACTTTTTGATAATGAACAGTGTTGTGTTATTCGACGATGGTTACGTTGTAAGCAGACAATGACTTTAATGTCATAACTTTGACGTCATAGACGAACGAATTCTCAACTGAACTCGAAGTTTTTTTTAAAGTGTGAAAAATAATCATTAAAAATCGAAACGTCTTTGACAATAACACGAAATTATAGCTCAAGAGCTGACGTTTTTCGGCGGCTTCTCGTGGTTTATTCCAATAATTTGAATACTTATAAAAATTCTACTCGCTAGCCTATGAGTGAATGCTAAAAAGGCTCACTATATTTCTTTGAAAGCTATATATCCCTAGATCATATTTCTGTATGATAGCCCTGCGGATCTGGTAGTTATGGGGCTGAACATGCACCCCTCCCAAAATTTTACATCGCCTAAAATTCGGGGTGTGGCACAACTAATTATGCAGGAGCACAAACACACACACACACACACACACACACACGCGCGCGCACGCACACGCACACGCACACGCACACACACCCTCAACCGACCGCTTTGAACATTTGATTGTGATTAATGTGTGTAGATTACTAGTAGTCACACATATTACGAGAGCTTCTGAAGTATTCTGAAGCATAGCCTACTCTACAGGCCCCCGTTAAGAATGATAGTGAATGTCCGCTGACCCATTAGTCTGAGTAAAACTATTATCGCCATCCAGCTTTGACTCGGTCATCCACGGAATGTGAAACGAAACGTGTAGCCTACATTATTTTTGACATCCTTTTATAGCCTATATCATGAAAGCAACATTGTCCTCGTCAAAGAGGGTCCGTGCAATGTCTCAGGATAGTTTACATTTATTTATTTTCATTTTGTTTTTAAAAGAAACATGTAGGCCTACATAGAAACAATTGTCCCGAAACGTCCTTGACACGGACTAGAAGGGCAGTGTCATTATTATCTCTGCGCCTTTGTAAGCAATGCTCCTGGTAGTTCTTTGAAATGACGTAGAATTGAAGCCAGTTGTTAGCTGAACAATATTTCATCATATGATGTCTCTTCTTTCAGACCAATAAGATATTGACAACAATCCGTCACAAGTATTACGACTTAAGCAGAAGGCCTCCAATGTCTCATAATTCGGCCATGGAATTCTTCAGCCATGGAATTCTTCAGCCGGTGGAATTCTTCAGCCATGGAATTCTTCAGCCGGTGGAATTCTTCAGCCATGGAATTCTTCAGCCATGGAATTCTTCAGCCGGTGGAATTCTTCAGCCATGGAATTCTTCAGCCATGCAATTCTTCAGCCGGTGGAATTCTTCAGCCGGTGGAATTCTTCAGCCGGTGACATTCATTCACAGTCTCTAGCACAGCATTCAAGCCAACGTCATTTTGAAAAGTAAAAGCAATAAGGGAAAGGTAAGCGACTTCCACATTTCGCCACCCTTCGTGTGTCTTCTATGTTGACGATCAGTGTCGTATACAACGTTCTTATAGACAGATTGGTTGCTTTGTGTCACAAGGCCACAGCTCGGTTGACGCTGTATGGATGAACGTATGTCTTTTGTGTGGTACATAAGACACAGATTTCTACCTATTTGGAGTTAAACATGCGTGACGACGAATAAATACGTTTTGTTTTGGTAGTAATGTGACCGTGGTATCTGTAGAGAATGGTACGTTTACTCGTAGAGTCATGGACATAATTATATCTAAGATAAATATGGACGTTGTCTCGTCGATAGCAGATGGTGTCAGGACATTGTATTTACGAAAGTTAACACGGTAAGTGATTCCTTCACGTGTACCGGTAACAATATTCATTGTATAACTGCTATTTAAATATATATGCGCTACGAACCACCATAACTGCCGTAGTGCTACGAGAGAGACGTATCGTAGGTTACGTGTACAGCGAGTTACGACTATCGTAGCATTGCGATCGTTCTTATGAACGAAGCGTCAAGAACAGAAGTTCCTACATTTCCCCAAACAATGTTACGTGTATTAAAGTAGCAGAACCTACAATTAGACTCTTTTTTAATCTACTATTAATTGAATGTGTATATTTCTTCAAAGTAAAGGTCACGGACAATAGGCCATATGGTATACCCTGTTATCTAAATATAAAACAGTACGAAATACACATATGTATATTAACATGCACATCGGATGAGTAACGTTAATAATGTTGAATATCTGGAATTAACATAAACTGATTTCATAATCATGGTAATCTGAATACAGTATTCAAACTGTTCTTCGGTAGGTTTGACCACAGCAGTTAACTAACTAACCAGTATACTATGGGGTGCGGGCCAAGCCAAGACGACACAACCCGTCCTCAAAATTCACAGGGGCCCAACTCGCCTCAGTCTCGCCCAAATGACGGCGGACTATTTCAAGGATTCAAAATTCTGGACAACATCACCATCCCTGGTAGCAGTAGCGCCAGGAAATTATCAGCCTCGTCGACCGCTCGTGGAGGTCACGGAATCCCAAATTTACAAATTCCGCAAAGAACAAATGAGCAGTTGATTCCTGATGTAGCTGTGTTTGAAAAGAGGGACAAGTGGGCCAAACAGGTATTGTTCTTTAGAGTGGTTTTTAATATTGGTTTAATTTATATCGATAAATGCAGAAATTGTTGTATTATTGTAAGTGCGTCACTCCAGAAGATGGCTTGGATGCCAAACTCAAGCCATCTTTCACAGTAAATTATTCTTGGATGGAAAAAGAGAGAGAGAGAGAGAGAGAGAGAGAGAGAGAGAGAGAGAGAGAGAGAGAGAGAGAGAGAGAGAGAGAGAGAGAGAAAGAGAAAGAGGTAGGGAGAAATAGGGCGGGAGAGAGAGAGAAGGATGGGAGAGGAATGGGAGAGAGCGGAGGACGATAGAGGGAGGAGGAGAGAGAGGGAGGAGGAGAGAGAGAGAGAGAGAGAGAGGGAGAGAGTGAGAATGATGAGAGAGGGATGGGAGAGAGAGGAGGAGGAGAGAGAGGAAGGAGGAGAGAGATGGAGGACGATAGAGGGAGGAGGAGCGAGAGGGAGGAGGGGAGAGAGAATACTTCAGAGACTAACACGAACACGCATTAGTTCAAAACTGCGCTATTCGTCGCCCAGTAATCGGTTAAAAGCTTTACACTTACGCTTAGGCCCCGAGATTACAAAACCTTCTGAGCACGAAAACGTACTCAGACTATGACGTCACATGACGTTTTATTAACACAATTCTGAGTTGAGCACAGAAACGTTCTCAGAAAAGTTTCGTAATCTCGGTGCCAGGTGTATGGAGTGTAAGAATAATAGTAGTAGTGATGATGATGATGATGATGATGATGTTGATGATGATGATGATGATGATGATGATGATGATGCGTTTTATGTCATATATGAATGATCTAAATTAATTTTGATTCAGGCCCCAAATGAGCACTGCGGATCTGTATCGGATCTGGCCCAGTACTTAGCACACGAGGCCAAATGTGATATTGAGAAAGCTCGGGCGTTCTACAAGTGGATGTGTCTCAATATATGGTATTACTATTAAAGTCATCGATTTCTAGATCCATGTAGAAAGAAAAGCATATTTGTAGCTACACTCATTCTGTAATATGAAAGGAGCATTCAGTGGTTCAGTGTGCACTCATTGTAGCTTCTCAACTCCCTGGGGAGTATGCAATACAATGCAATGTGGGACACATACACATAGTGACATAAACGTTAATACTGCTTGCTATACAAAAATCCAATTTCAATAAATCTAAATATAATATTGTTGGCATACATAGAGCAGTTATGAAATTATGCTCATAACTGTTATGGTTTGAAATTCAAATACAGTATTACTAGCATGCATAGATCAGTTATCTAATAATGGCCATGCCTGATATGACATTGTTTTGATCATGTATAGCTATGACGTGGAGTCGTACTTGACTAAACAGCACATCTACCCCTCTGATCCACCGTCCGTCCTCAAGTACCGCACCAGTGTCTGTGACGGATATGCGCAGTTGTTTGAAGCGCTCTGCAAGTATGCTGTCTGTCTTCACTAAGCCTCTACTAATGTAGTTCGCATATGCTAGCAGGCTAATTACCAATTCACTGAAGTATTTCATGCCTATGCGCCAACATATTAATTTATTACGATAATATTAGTTATTTCGAGTGTTCACGGGTGATACGGTAGCCTGTCATTCCGCAAGATTCCACAGGAACATGGCAATGCATAATTTGATTATGAATATTTAAATTAATTAATTAAATATTAAAAACAAATATGACAGCCCATGCATCTATTATCACCCTCTGGACGTTCTAATCTTGCAATTATATTTGTTTCCATGTTATGCATTTTATAATAATGTTATAACCGTGAATTAAATAATTTCCACTTTTCTTGCAGAGTAGTGTCCATTCCGTGTTACTACGTTGCTGGTTTCTCCAAAGGAACTTCCTACAACCCAGATATTCCAATCACAGAGGATTCGTTCGTGAATCATGCTTGGAACGTGGTCTGCATTGACGGGGAGTGGTGGCCGCTGGACGTCACGTGGGGAGCTGGCTTCATGGACAAAAGCAACAACTTTGTGTGGCACTACAACGACCTGAACTTTCTAACAGACCCCGACGTCTTCATCCTGGCCCACTTCCCGTACATGGAGGACAGTGCGCGCTATAGCCAGCCCTTCCAGCTTCTGCAGCCTCCCCTGACCCTGGAGGACTTCAACCTGGCCGTGAAGCCTGACAGGAACGGCCTGGAGTGGGGCTTGCAGATGCTGACCCATAGGCAGTTGACCATCGACGTGGACAACGATGTCACCATCCAGTTCAGAACAAAGAACGTCACCATGACGAATATATCTTGTAATTTCCACGACAAGCGAACTGGGGAGGACTGTGAGAGTTACGTCATCATGTATCAGAGGGACGGCGTCTTCAGCGCCAAGATAAAGCCACCGGGTGAAGGGCTGTACAAGATAATGTTCTTTGGGGAAACGGCTGGAATGGATAAACAGCAGGGATTGGTCAATTACATTATCAGGTGTACTGACGTGGAAGGGTCGGTTGAACCATACCCCGAACATTTTGGCGTGTGGGGAGGCCAACCCGAAGCAACCAAGTGTGGCTTTGGGGACGAAATATTCGAAACGAACATATTCACTTCTGAAGATGGATACATTCAGTTTTCACTACCGTTGAAACGCCGAGTCGATACGATTGTACGTCTGGAGCACTCGCGCAAGTCAGGCAGCTTAGATGACTATGTGTCGGATGCATGCAACAATACTACGATGGTGATATTGGCTCGTCTTCCGTATAAAGGGTATTACAAACTGCAACTGTTTGCGAACGATTCTGGTGGGAGCAGCTACCTTCCTGTGGGCTTCTTCTTCATAGACTGCCAGCAGGGCATGAAGCCGTGTTCCAGATTCTCGGGAACATCTGAAGCCCAGCAGTTTCTGGCTATCGAGAGCTCGAAGCCTCGGAAAAAGAAGAGTGTACCAAAATCCAAGCCAACCCCTCCTCCTCCTCCTCCTCCTGCTGTTGTGTCTGCAAAATCAGATGAAGATGAAGCTGAAGATGATGCGAACAATAACCAGAACAGACTCGCTACAAGGAAAACAACGGTGAAGAACGCTCACGTTCCTAACCCTGCAATTGAAGTGTCCTCCGCCCCAGAACGACAAGTTAGCGAAGTAAACTGGGATTCGGACACAAGTCAAGATCATCCAGATGAACTGATAGCTCCCGAACCAGTTAAAGAAAGGAGGGGATCTGTGTCTTCAAATACCAGCAGGAAAAGTTCCACAGGTAGTAGAAATCCTACGGTGGTCAGACAAACATCGAATTTGCAAACCGATAAACATGACGAGGATGGTCACGGAAGTAGAAAACATGACGAGGATGGTCACCGAAGTAGAAAACATGACGAGGATGGTCACAGAAGTAGAAAACAGAGTGGACAGGATGGTGAGAAACCACTTCTGTTTGATCCTTACACGGGTGAGCGTTTACCTGTTGAATCAACCCAGAAGAAGAAAGAAGTAGAATCAGAAGAAGAGGCGAATGAAGATCTTGAAGGTTCTAGAGGAAGAGAGGAACACCTGGAGGAAGAGAAGAAGGTAAGTGGACGGGAAGAAACTGATGAGGATGTGGGATCACGAAAGACCAGTCTCCAACATGCTCCTCATCAGAATGTCCACCGAATCCCTAGCGCGAGGTACTCTAACGACAGTGGCAGATATAATAACGAAAAACATACATCTAGAGAAAAAGATACTGACGACGATGGTGACAATGACAACGACGATGACGATAATGACACCGAAGAAGAGGAAGAGGAAGAACCGCCCAGAGCTCACCAACGTGTCTCCGTCACCAGCCAGCCTCCATCCAGGTACGCCTCCCAATCACCTCGTCAGGATCCAGCAGCGTACCAAGCAGGAGTAAGTCCCCAGTACCACCAAGGCGGACATCTGGCTCCATACAACCAGGCCACAGGGACGTATGGCCAGACTCAGGGCTTCGTCTCTCCTTCAGGGTCCATGACAGATCTCAGAAACCAGTATGGCAGTCAGCAGAACCTGCCTGCGCCGTACCAGCAAGGAGTGTACGCCTCCCCGCGAGGTTCCATGGTGGACATGAGGAGCCCTCAGACACTTCAAAGTCCGTATCAGCAAGGAGGTTATAATGTCTCTCCTCACGTGTCCATGACTAATATGAGAAGTCCTTCTGTTGTGCATAACCCGTACCAGTCTGTGTATCGTCCATATTGATAGCCGTGGTGCATGAAGACAGTGGCTTACTTATATTGTTCAGAAGCCTCGATGTTGCGAAAGGTTTATTTTTAGTATAAGTTCATGGACCATGGCTAAGCTAAAATCTTGCGTTGGGATTTCCGTGCAAAAGAAGTAGTTGATCATGAAATTATACTGAACTGGTCATGAACATGAACAAAGTTGTGTAACCTGTTAGCATGGTTATCAACATCCATTACGTCAGGACTCTATGTCAGCATTATGGCTGACCAATTCACATGAAATACTCAGGACATATATTTTCTTGCGAACATGACTTTCGGTAATGCGCACACCCAGATGTGTGTAGTTAAGAACATGACTTTCGGTAATGCGCACACCCAGATGTGTGTGGTTAAGAACATGACTTTCGGTAATGCGCACACCCAGATGTGTGTGGTTAAGAACAGTATTAGGTTTTACACTGAGAAATGTAGTATTATTCTGTGGGCATATACATGTATGTGCTACAGGAACCGTCATGCTGTGATATTCCTCGTATTCTCTGTATGTAGTTATATTTACATCTCACAGACGCTAGTATGGTGTCAGTATTCCCAGATCCAAGACTTAGACTAGCAAAAATATGCTGTTTTAATCGTTCCAGAATCTTTTCTGCCATTATCTTATTTTAATTTATTACCTGTCTATCTCATTTCCATCTCCAGTAAAACAACAACAATGGCAACACATTTGAATATTATCTGTTAAAACACAATAGACAC
Organism: Lepetodrilus elevatus; assembly: GCA_034780755.1. Taxonomy (NCBI): domain Eukaryota; kingdom Metazoa; phylum Mollusca; class Gastropoda; order Lepetellida; family Lepetodrilidae; genus Lepetodrilus; species Lepetodrilus elevatus. The sequence continues at coordinate 10,589 of JAVCKZ010103063.1, forward strand.
TCATAATACATGCACTCCATATATTACAATGTTTTTCAAGCAAATAAAAAGTGTTATAAGCTTTACAATGTAAATTATTTTCGAATTATGGTTTATGATTATGGCTTATGTATGATATGTTCTCATATACCAGTTTTTGTTTGAGATCCATGCACAATGTTTCATTCACACACACACACACACACACACACACACACACACACACACACACACACACACACACACACACACACACAC
>JAVCKZ010103074.1:0-10825 GCA_034780755.1 Lepetodrilus elevatus
CCATTTAAATGGTGCTATTTAAACTTTTACAGGTTACACGTTACATCTAGTATAATATTTTGGCCAAGCAAAAGATACCTTAATATGTGATTTAATTTTGCTCAATTTCTGATAACCAATTGTACCTCATTAGTGAGAATGGGTGAGGTATGAATTAGGCGCAGTAGTCTACAGGTACAGTCCTTTAGGGCATATCCGGTAGCCTTCAGCATGAAGAGGGTTAAACATATTGATACCTTTGCCATGATTAGTGGTAGGCTACCCATATTGATAGAGAAAACCTCGACACGATTACAGAACAGAACAGAATTTATTTTCTCATAAATCATGAAATATGATAGAATCAGCATACTATAGTACATCATAAGGATGCATCAATCATTGTTCATCAAGAATAAATCAAGTGTTTAGTAAGTATGTCCTATAGTGTCATTCATTAGTGATTGAGAGCTCGATTGAGAGCTCAATGAGTTTTATATATTTTCGCCACTGTGACAGTATTTCAGCGATATGGCAACGGTATGCTTATTTTGGGAGACTAACCTGAACGATTACAATTTACGGTATAGGACTCAAGCAACGGTCATATTTCGTTTTGTGCGAATGGATTGGTTACAGACTAATTATTGCAATGAAGAATATTAACAATTAATAACATAATATAACAACTGTAGTATACATATAGATTACAGGCATTATGTATAAAAGCTTTATGGTAAAGATTATTCGATTGACTTTCCGTGTGTGTGTGTGTGTGTGTGTGTGTGTGTGTGTGTGTGTGTGTGTGTGTGTGTGTGTGTGTGTCCTGTGTTTGTGCGTGCATGCGCTTGTTCATAATTGTACGTGTGTTTGCGTATGACATTTTTATGATTGCATTTGAAATGTTATTCAAAGTATATTACTTCAGCCTTTCAATGTCACATATTTTAAGAAATTTTATGAAATCCATTTTTACAAGACAGCAACTTAAATCTACTTAGTAATTGAATTATTTAAACACAAATTTATTTTAAAGGTTAGCTTATGTTAATCTCTAATAGCTTGTTCAGTAACTTTGAAACAGTGTGGAATCGGTATTCTGGATGAATATCCGAGCAAGATCCTAGAGCAACTACAAAAGTAATTGTGAAATGTGAGATCCTCGAAGCGGAACAGCTATTTCACACGCATTGATTTATATGCTGTGATATATGACTTTTTTAACGGCACTCATTTAACTCGGGGCAGAGTATATGCCCCTGAATGATCACACTTGATACTTTTAAATCCACCCACCCACTGAAATAATAAAAGAGTAATCCCAAGATCAATAATACGAAACGGGATGCCCGGAATTAACAGGGTAATTGACAGTTTTTAATTAATGTGAGTGTTAATAATCACCATGGTTAATTAGATACGAAGAAAATACCATTTTGACTTGATACAATTGAGTATTCATTCATGTCTGTTATATGACTATTCTTTCTAGCTATTATATATGTATAGGCTAATATATACATGGCATCATCAACATCATATGTACCCTTGTGGATATCATTCAAGTTTATAGTATCCTTTATTAATGTATTAGATTATGCCATAGTTACTAATTAATCCACTAACAGCTAATATAACTGATTCATATCACAGCCATGATAAGTAATCAGTCTTCTAAATATAGCATTTGTGTGCAGAGAGTATTATATAACGCATTTAAGGAAAGAGAAACACAAACAAATACTGAGTGCAAATGTTGAGAAATGTTATTGAGTTATTAACTTTCAAAGACAAAATAATTGAGCAGATGATTTGGTTCAATGATTACACTATTTGTATAACGAAAATAACACAATACACACCTGCTGTTATAAAATACATTTTTTAGTTGAAATATAAATATGGTTCCCCCAACAGAGCCTACGTAGTGGGTTCGCTGTCAGATTAGGAAAGCATTCACATCATGGTTCAAGTTACCTTCAGAAGAGAAAACAGTTACCTAATATGATTGAAACACACGTGCAATGCTATCCAATTTACGACTGTCTGCCATAAAAAAAGGATTGATGCATTTTAGCAATAAAGTATTAATGGACAACTATGGTGTCGAATAAAATGGCAACATCACGTTTTTCTAGCTGTGAAAATGAGAAATAAGACTTCGATGCATTGCTTGAAACATTTAATGAAAAGAGTGTATTCCTGACATAATTGCCTTTGATCTCTAAAAGCATTGAAATCATATATGATCAAACATTCTCCCGCAGTTCCGTGTAAGAATGATGTACAATTAATGAGTGTTAACCGTCTCCGCAAACATAGATTCGTTGAATTGGAGTCGAATCCGTAATCCCGACGGGATGTAAAGGCGACACTAGACACTATCTTGTACTACCTGCAGTGGCGGATCTAGGCCCATTTGCAGGGGGATCTCAATTTGTGAAAGAAATATCCATCCTGTTCCATGTTAATATTAATGTACTAAGATGCATATTTCAAATATATGTATGCATTGCACATGTCTATTAATAGTTATCTACTGATTCCGACGGAAGCTACAGTTCTGTAGCTAAAAGGCGCCCCGTTTTCTAGTTTGCTATCTATAGTATAGACACAATTTAAAAGTGGTCATAATATATGACACAATAGTAAACGGAACATCTTATAGTTACAGAACTGCAACAAGACGGAGACATGCGCATGCTCTCGAGAGAAAAAAGAGAAGATGCGCATAGTGAAATACGATTTACTGGTATATACTAGTAGAGGGCCCTATATTGGGCAAGCTTTTTTCTAATAATCATTGTGTCTAAGCAGACCTTTAAATGCATTGTACATTAATTGCACATGGTGCAGGAGATGGAAAAGCAGAAATGACAACAAATAAAACTTGCCTTACAGCATCAATATTTACTGAAACTAAACAGAAAAACCGAACATTCTGAAAGTGGCCCTATAAGGACAGTGTTCCTAATTTACAACACATTTATCGGGAAAATGATTTCATTGGCTGACTGAATGCCAGTGGTACCACATGAAGTGAGTGCTGAACTGAATTAAGTACCGTTTGCATATATAGTGCCATGTTACATCCTTCATCTAAGTTCATCATAAAGCATCATGATAGTCGATTATAATACTAGCCTAATAAACAGACCCCGACATTTAGTTAACATTACAGGAAATCAAAACCTTACAGTGGCTCCTCCTGGCGGTCATACGTTCTCCAGACAGATGGTGAATATGAAAGTTGATTAAAACTAAAGTCCCAGAGGGACTCTCTTCGAGGAATCGGACGCCCTGAGACCCTCACTGGGTCCCGACATCCTCCAATTGATTGTACAATTCACTCCCTTGGTATTTGGAAAAAGGACAAGAAAAATGTTAACAAAACTCCCACCCATTCCCGTGATGAGACTCTCGCTAGCCTCTTTATTCCCGCGGGAATCCAAACAAGTTGGGAAAACGTCGTGTTCCGTCGTTATCTGTTTATTTTTCATAGTTAAGGTAATAGACGTCAATAACGCGCGGTGATTAGTTCACAAATGAAATAAAATATTTCTTCACTCTGTAGCAATACATCACTCTTGCATAATTTAACAGAGCGTGTTGGCACAGATTTGTTTGTGCAACACTCACGTGACTTGTCGTAACCGACGTCTGCATCATACGACTGCTGTAGACTTCAGCGCCATTTTTGTTTTCCCTTCATTATTTGCTTGCGCGTCGAACATGCGACAATGTTGTTCTGGGTCGTTGTATATGAAGTTATCTCCGAGTCTTTGTCGGCAGATCTTTGTTTAGATTAATTAACCACACTCACTTTAATCAATATTGTAGACAAGCAGTCACTTTGTTATTTTTGGAATGACCTTGTATCCGTCGTTTCGACATTTTTACATTTGTTTTCCCAATATTGTGGAACTAGTTATCGTCACGCGATGCTACCGTGTCAGCGATATTGATCTATTTCGGATGTAATCTATATTAAAGGCTTACAATTACAGTTTTCAATGTTCGTTTTGGGCTAAATTTACATTTAATTAATTCACGTGACCTACAAAACACATCTGCCAAGAAGGGTTTCACGGAATTACTACAAATCATCATGTCAAATGGAATTCAATGTTGTTGTTTTTCTTGAGTATTCAGAGTTAAAACTGGTAACTATTCTCTAAGTGCACAAATGACAAAAATCTTGTCATGGATCATTGCTTCTGGAAATTTACACAATTATAGAGTAGAGATGGTTGACCAGGAAATACTGATTCCCCGTAGCAACATCCTATATGCTGCCAAAAGGTATAGGCCCTAATGTCGAAATCAATGCGCGTTGCTGAAAAACAAAGTTTTTCTGTCGCAATTGCATCTACGGTAATGAACGGTGGTTAAGCTATCATGTACATGTATATATATATAATTTCAAAAAGACATAATTATAAGATTTAATCAAGAATTACTGCCAACGCTGCATAGATGTCAATCGACTGCCATTAGACTGTCTTCAGCATGTTCAAATATGGCATTATATTGCAATCTTGAAATGAGACTTTGTTGCAGTGTTTGGTCAAAGATGCGTTATTAACCAATGTTTTACTCCTGCCCTAAGAACAAGAGAATAAAATCGCATGTAAATGCAATGCTATTTCACAACTTATTTGCATCACTTGCAATTGTCAGTCACTTCCGAGACGGGTTTTTCAGATCACAGTGCGCAACAATATGCATTTGTATTGTTTTTCTTACTCATTTTAATTAACGTAGAAGAAAGAAAAATAATAAAAGGAAAACAAAATGAACTAATTTATAAACATATATAAAAATAATATATCTCCCAAATAAAATCATAGCTATTAACATTTAAGTCGTTTTACACACTGCATGATTGGATAGAAAATACCATGTTATACAATAATGTATTAACTAGATTAAATGTGATCTTCTCAATTGCAATTTTCTTTTGTAATATTGGAAAATAAATAAATCTATTGTCAATCCGACAATCTGATTGGTTCACGTGATCATGACCCTAAAACATTGCATTCATACTTTGATGTACGAAATTTTCTTAGGTCACAGGTGCTTGATTGACAGTTTACCGGTCGCGGCTAATGTCAATATCAAATATTATTACGCTGCGCTTGCAAGTTAAATGATTAAATATATACGCTTTTGTTATTTCAGACTATCAAATGAATGTAATCTCTACCAATTTGTTACGTACTTTATTTATAAGGATTGACTGTCATTTTCTTTACGTTCATCGAGGTATGAACGTAAAAACTGATGTGCAAACATTTGTATGAACCGCTTCGCGGATACATACAGTTTGCACATCAGTTTTTCCGTTCATACCTCGATGAACGTAAAGAAAATGACAGTCAATCCTTAATTGGGGAACCCCAAGCCAGATGTATTGTCAATACACAAAAATAAAAATAATAACATATGTTTAATAATTGTTCATCATTTCATGTTATTACAATTTGGGTCGTACACCTGATTACAATTCGGGCCGGTTGGAATTATTACAATTCAAGGCACTTTTGCGTTACAATTCAGATCGGTCCGTTATTACAATTCAAGGCAATTTGTATTACAATTCAGGGCAGAATTTGGAGGTATTACAATTCAGGACAGTTTGTATTGCAATTCATGGCATGTCTTACAATTTGGGTCGATTATTACAATTCAGGGCTCTACAAACCCTCTCCATGCTGAAGGCAACCAGGGATACCCTAGTACAGAGCAGTGAATGTGCCCAGTCCAGCAGCGAGAGGGTAAAAGGCAGATGGTTGACCGAGCTAGTGGTCTAGCATGGTTTTATCTGAAAATAAATGCATTTGTTTTGACTACACAAGTACTTTATACAACCATTTACTCATTCCACATGTCTCACTAGTTATCAACATTTTATTTTATATGTAATATTTATTAAATAGCAACAACTCGCACATAAATGGCGTCAGTGGTAATGACAGTTATTTTGACCGTGTTCACTGAGTCGAGTTATCTCCCTTAGTCATTAAACCAGAGGAATTTGTGGGATTGGACGTATTTTATACTTGTTATACCAGGAAGTGTAAACTGCAATGGAATTTTACCTATCCTACAGCAGTCAAAAGATATGTGGAGGTACAATAGCTATGATGTGTATGCTAAGAGCATGTACTTTGCATGTTTAACTCTAATTCGGTCCCAAACGACAAGTTAATCTTTGTCAGACTGTGATATTATGCCTTTAAATGTTATATGTCTCATAAAAGACATATTTGTATTTGTAATTGTATTACATGTATATTATAGCTAAAGTTGCTTTGTATTCAGGGCTGTACAAGGCCATGAGAACGGAGAGATACCGTGGGCTCACTGTGACAACTGTCTGGACCCTGCCATGGCCAAACTAGTGGGTGAGTCCACTTGGATAATGAATTGTTAACGTATAAACCGTCCCCACTGGTTCCTGCCTGGTACCACAGCACAACCTGTTGGTGTCCTTTTTGGCACCGGGCCCTGCGATTACGAATTACATTTTGAGATTTTGTGCACACTTTACAGTTGTGTTCACGAATCTATGTAATAATGTTCAGCTTGCGCACGAAATTGTGCTAAAATATTTTCGTAATCTCTGGACCTGACAATGGCGCCCAATGTGGGTCTTCAAAACCAGGACGCTCGTGGTGAAAGTACATATACTTATTTCTTTCTTTGCAGTGGGTGAATACGTATACAATTGCTTATGTAATAATAACATATTTAAAACCTATATTTTGAAACGTTCAACTTTAAACACGAGAATAGATGCATATTGCCCCTATTAGGTTCACACATTTGACAACATGAGTTTGAATAATTATAACAAAATATTATACCATCTATCTATATAATATATGCTATAATATTTTGTATAAATATTTCAAAGTCATTTGATTAGACGAATGTTCGATTCTATGCATTTCGACGTGGGTTCTTAACGTTGTCACATTCCTTATGACCAAGTAGGGAAAGAAGTCTGAGAAACATTCAGACATTGAGAGTAATTGAGTACGATTTCATGCTCGTTTTGTATGGGGATTTGTGAACAATAACTTTGAGGATAATGGAATCGTTTTTGCAATAAACATGCATTCTTATAAAACAAAAACAAAAAAACAAAAACATGCTCGTTTTGTATGTGGAATTGTCAACAATAACTTTGAGGATAATGGACTCGTTTTTTCAATAAACATGCATTCTTTTAAAACAAAAAACAAACAAACAAACAAACAAAAATAAAAAAATGCACGTCACGTCCGTTTTGACATGCATATACATAGGCTTATCTTACATTTGCGTGATGTTTAAATACATTATTTATTACTTAATAATACGTAGCCTATTATGATCTATACAGTAATACAGTAATAGTGTATCTCGCTGATTTACTTCAGGGGCTGAACACGGTGAAGTTGCATTGATGAACGGTCTCACAGTCAATCTTCATCTTCTCCTTGTAAGTTAAACCATTATTTGCTTAGTTCAATTATACTGACGTCAAATGCAGGAATGAAAGAAAGAAAATAAAGAAAGAAAGAAAAAGAAGCATCTTAAGAACGACAGAACGAAGAAATAAGAGAAAAAATACAGTATATAATTGAAAAATACACTTCTGAAGGAAAAACGAAAAATTAAAATATACACGTAACGGAAGCAAAAACGAACGACCGAACGAACAAATTAAAAATAATAACTACAATAAATCAAGGCATACTACCGACTCGTGTGTAATAGCTTATCAGTTATTATAATATGTATTTTGTTTTCTAGATATCTTTCTACAGACCAACGCAAACACGTCACAAGATTTTGTGTGAAGGAAAGGCATTTCCTTCAGATCACGTGAGTGGCACGATCTTTGATATCAGTAACTCCAAATTACCTCAATCATAGGCCTACTTAATTAATATGTACAGTATAGAACGTAGTTCTAGTGAAAGACTGTACGTTCTCACAGATTGTTTCCTTTGTACTTTACCCAGCTGGGAAACCATGTGTGATATTATATAGGCCTACATTGTATTGCGGGTATAGATAGTAAAATGAATTGTATATGTTTGTTGCAGTACACATTTGAGAGCCAGATACGTCTCCACGGGTATGACCCAGCAACAAGTCTACGTCAATTGGAACCCCGACAGGTGCGATGCTTAAATATAGGCACAATGTGATTACTAGTAATGAGCCCGACATCAATGTTCGCGAAAGTTACATTTCTGATAGGATGCAACTGTAGAGTGGCAATGCAGTTATGATAATTGATCTGTCAGTACTAGCCGGTGCTCGCAGGTTTACTGCAACATTCATCGATACGGATGTTACGGGTTTCCTCCTGCCCTAAACTGACGAGACGTGACGTAAGTGAAGTAATCTTGAAAGCGGCTCTAAACCCAAATGCAAACATACAAAATAGCAAACATATAACTCATCATGAGTCCGTATCCCACAGGATTAGTGCCATATGTATTACAGCTGTTGAAAGTTTCACTTTCTGTTGTAGGCTATCTGGCAATGGGTTATTTGAAAGGAAATATAATGACGTCGAATTCAGGTCCAAAACAATAAAGAAAAAACACTAATATTTCTTTTGATGAACAAACGAAAAGAACAAAAGAAAAATACTAATAATAATTCAATAAATGAATTACGGTATTGATCAACCCGGGTCACTTTTATAGGGGGAGATAACTCTGCGAACTGAGGACATTCTGAAGGTAATCGAGGAGGAAGGGGACTCAATAGCTGTGGTGTGTCTGCCTGGAATACAGTATTACACAGGCCAATACTTCGACATTCCAACCATTACAGCAGCAGGCCAAGCGAAAGGTTGCTATGTAGGCTGGGATCTAGCTCATACCGTCGGCAACGTTGAGCTGTCCCTTCACGATTGGGGAGTGGACTTCGCTTGCTGGTGTACCTATAAGGTATTGTATAATGTAGCCGTGTGTGATATAAGATGCTCCTACTGGTTTCGACCAGCGGGGTTACCCCTTTGGCTCAGTCGATAGAACGTTGGACTCGCAATCCAGCAACTCGGGTTCGAATACCAGGATCCGTAGTGGTCCTGTTTCATGTGGGAACTTCTATCAGTAACGTCGACAGTTCTATGTTCTCTTTCCATAAAACGTCCATAGCACAATATAGCCTATATACGATTGTTGGCTGCGCTACGTACGATCGTTCTCATGAATTGATTTGCAGTTCTAGCATTAAAGACTTCCAAACTGTCTATGTACTGCCTTAACTTATGAAAAGAACAGCTTTCAACTGATGGCTCCCTGTTCCACAGAATGAACGTAGCGTACACTAGCGATTTTCGTCGGCTGACAGAAAATCGCAAGTATGCGCCGACCGATCGCACAATATCTAGCATGTTCTGATATATGGCACACCGCACACTAGACGACCGAACCCTATGGAAATTGGCGACGAAAACCGCTAGTGTGCGGCCGCTATTATGAGAGTGGCACCTTCCTGCATTGGACAAGTTCTAGAACTGATTTCAATTCAATATGTTCCTCTTTGAAGTTATTCGACGTTGATCGCATCTGTGTTTCTTTTAGTACCTGTGTTCCGGTGCCGGTGGTATAGGGGGGGCGTTCCTCCATAAGAAGCACGAACACAACGACTTCCCCAAGCTGCTAGGATGGTGGGGCCACAAAAAGGAAACACGCTTCGTCATGGACAACGGTAAAGACGACCTCCAGAACCCAATATAACAATACTGAACGGTTTGGGGCGGGGGTAGCATACTGTTACAACGTATGGACTTCGGAGCCAACGCCGGGTTCCAATCCTGTCCCGGAAGCCCTGCATCAATGTTCACGAACGTTACCTTTCTGACGCGATTTAATAGGATGATGCTGACAATGCGGGATATCATCCTTGGTCTCGCAGTACCAGCCGATGCTCGCAGGATGACTGCAACATTCAGCGCTACAGCTGTTGCAGGTTTCCTCCGGTCATATCCTTACAAGCCGTTATATAAATGAACGAACCTTGAAAGCGGCTCTAAAACCCCATTTATAAAAGCCGCAAACTGTTCCTGCATAGAAGAGTGTGTACTCAATGTACATAGATCATCGTCAGACTTTGATGACACTGTTATAAAAGATTCAATATATTTAAATACCTAGTCATTGTCACACCTTGTTCTCAACCAAATACTCCTATTACAATACCCGCTACTTGATCAGTTAAGCTAGAAAGCGGCCCATACACGATCAATATGAATCAGAATAATATTGATGCATTAGTATTGACAAATCTTTGATTGGTCACCAACAGCATTGCACAAGTATTTTTTTTTGCTTCAATATGACCCACTAACAGTGAATAATATTGTCAATTATCCAGTATTAAAAATATTGTTGGCATTAGTATTGATCGTGTATGAGCCGCTTTATGCATTGCAGCGGCTCCTTTCATATACATGTTATACCAATCAATATCATTTATATTTAAACGGTTTGCTTTAACCATGCGAAACTATGGACACTCTAAGAAATACCTAGTTATTTACTAAGAACTATTTTGCTTATTTTCTTCAGAGTTGGATCTAGCACCAGGCATCTTCGGCTACAGAATTTCCAACCCCCCCGCACTGCAGTGTCCGTCCCTCAGGGCTGCCTTGGAGGTAAGATGTGTGTGGGAAATGATGCTCTTCACAATCATTTTTATAAGATTACATTGATGCAATTTGATATTATGATTACGTAAAATATTAACGTCATTTTAGTGTGTGTGTGTGTGTGTGTGTGTGTGTGTGTGTGTGTGTGTGTGTGTGTGTGTGTGTGTGTGTGTGTGTGTG